>ML434959.1:2624-54525 GCA_005239525.1 Nicotiana knightiana | reverse complement strand
ATCCTATATTACTTGTCGACCACGTACACTTGCGTGTGCATTGGGAAATCAACCAACAATCCTACTATAGAGGATCAGGGTGAGTGCCCCCAGCAGATCCTACTCCAGTGGACTTTATGACAGCGCCAGGCTTCCAGGAGATCATGGGCCGTATGATGCGGTTTATGGACACTATGTCCCTGGCTGGTTTATTTCCAGCAGATCCTGACACATCCCAGGAGGGGGGAGGGCCCAGACTCCTACCGCACAGGCTGCAGGTCAGGCAGCAACATTACATCATACCCCGGGTACGCTACCCGTGGGTGGAGTTCAGCCTGCAGCAGCAGCACCTGATCCCAGACCAGCTGCGGACGGTGATCCGCAAAAGTTATTAGATAGATGGACTCGATTGCACCCTCCAGTCTTGGGGGGTGAGCGAGGCGAAGATGCCTAGGATTTTTTAGACAGGTGCAGGGACAGACTGCACAACATGAGGATATTGGAGTCCCATGGAGTTGGTTTCACTACCTTTCAGTTAGAAGGCAGAGCTCGTAGGTGGTGGCAGTCCTATATTCTCAGCAGGCCAGCAGATTCTCCTCCTGTCACTTGGGAGCAGTTCACGCAGATGTTTCTGGATAGATATATCCCATCCTCTGAGAGGGAAGAGCTGTGGTATCAGTTTGAGCAGCTAGAGCAGGGACAGATGTTAGTGACAGACTATGAGGCCAGATTTTCAGAGTTCTCTCGCCATGCACTCATGATACTACCTACTGATGTTGAGAGGATGCGGAGATTTGTGGCTGGGTTGCATCCAGGTATTAGGGCCACCATGGCCCGAGAGGTGGAGATGGGTACTCCTTATCAGCTCGTGGTAGAAATTGCTCGTAGGATCGAGGGGTATCGGTCGAGGAGCAGGGAGCAGGGGAAGCAGGACAAGAGGTCTAGATTCTCCGGAGGTTTCAGAGGTTCCCCAGCTAGGGAAAGAGGTTAGTATAGCAGTAGTCAGCCCAGCAAGCCTTCATATTTAGCACCACCACCACCTCCCTGAGGTGTTCCAGCGAGGCCGTATTTCAGCGCCATGCCAGAGCGTTCCTACCATCCTCCAGCCATTCAGAGTTCACCCAGTGGTTATCCCAGTCATCCGAGACCCTCCAGCCCCTACTTCAGTGCTATGACAGAGGGCTCACATCACTATCCGGTCATTCAGGGTTCTTCTTCGGGGCAGCAGGCTATGGTACCTGGAAGTTGTTACGAGTGTGGGGAGCCAGGTCATATGAGGAGGCATTGTCCCAAGTTTCGGGGGAAGGCAGTGCAACAGGGTTATCAGCCGATTGGTCCAGCACCAGCACTCCGGCCACCTAGATGTGGAGGACAGGTCGGCAGGGGTCGTCCGAGAGGTGGAGGCCAGACAGGGGGAGGTCAGTCAGCTCCTGTTCACCCGGTGGAGCTCAGTCTTCCGGTGCTCCAGCTAGATTCTATGCCATTCCATCCAGATCAGATGCAGTGGCCTCAGAAGCCATGATCACAGGTATTATCTCAGTATGTGGTAGAGAGGCTTCAGTATTATTTGATCCAGGATCCATATATTCATATGTTTCAGCATTATTTGCTCATTTTCTAGATGCTCCTCGTGAGCCCTTGGGTTCTCCTATATATGTGTCCACTCCTATAGGCGATTCTGTGGTGGTAGACCGGATCTATCGGTCTTATGTGATCACATTCTTTGGATTCGAGACCAGAGCGGACCTTTTATTGCTCGACATGGTCGATTTTGAGGTTATTCTAGGCATGGACTGGCTATCTCCTTATCATGTTGTGCTAGATTTCCATGCCAAGACAATTACTTCAGCCATGCCCGAGTCGCCTAGGCTAGAGTGGAGAGGTTCCTCAGTTAGTGCAGCCAGCTGGGTTATTTCATTCCTAAAGGCTCGACATATGGCCGAGAAAGGTTGTTTGGCCTATCTTGCTTATGTGTGGGACACCACCGCCGAGTCTCCGACGATTGATTCAGTGTCAGTGGTTCGAGAGTTTGCTGATGTATTTCCTTCAGACCTTCCAGGCATGCCTCCGGATCGTGATTTTGATTTCTGCATTGATGTAGCTCCAGGCACCCAGCCTATATCTATTCCTCCGTACCGTATGGCTCCGAAAAAGTTGAAGGAGTTAAAGGAGCGGCTTGAGGAGTTGTTGGCTAAGGGGTTCATCAGACCGAGTGTATCACCGTGGGATGCTGAAGAAGAAGGATGGGTCCATGTGGATGTGTATTGATTACCGCCAGTTGAACAAGGTCATCATTAAGAAGAAGTATCCTTTGCCACGCATCGATGATTTGTTTGACTAATTGCAGGGTGCTAGGGTGTTTTCTAAGATTGATTTGAGATCGGGATATCATCAGTTAAAGATTCGGGCCTCAGATGTTTCGAAGACTGCTTTCCGTACGAGATATGGCCACTATGAGTTCCTGGTGATGTCCTTTGGCTTGACTAATGCCCCAGCAGCATTCATGGACTTGATGAATAGGGTGTTCAGGAATTGATTCCTTTGTCATTTTCTTTATTGGTGACATCTTGATTTACTCACGTAGCCTGGGGGAGCACGAGCAACATTTGAGAGTTGTGCTCCAGATTTGGCGGGAACAGAAGCTATATGCTAAGTTCTCCAAGTGTGAGTTCTGGTTGGATTCCGTAGCATTCTTGGGGCATGTGGTATCCGGAGAGGGTGTCAAGGTTGATCTTCAGAAGATCGAGGCAGTTCAGAGTTGGCCGCATCCTACTTCAGCTATAGAGATCAGGAGCTTTTTGGGCCTAGCAAGCTATTATCGTCGATTTGTGGAGGGGTTTTCTTTGATTGCAGCTCCATTGACTAGATTGACTCAGAAGAATGCCCCATTCCGGTGGTCTGACGAGTGTGAGGCGAGCTTTCAGAAGCTCAAGGCGGCATTGACCTCAGCACCAGTTCTGGTATTGCCTTTCGATTCTGGGATGTACACAGTATATTGCGACGCTTCACGCGTTGGCTTGGGGTGTGTGTTGATGAAGGAAGGGAGAGTTATTTCTTATGATTCGTTCCGGCTGAAGGTTCATGAGAAGAATTACCCAGTGCACGATTTGGAGTTGGCGGCAATTGTTCACGCTCTTAAAATTTGGAGGCACTACTTGTATGGGGTGTCCTGTGAGGTTTATACAGACCACCGCAGCTTGCAGCACTTGTTCAAGCAGAGAGATATTAATTTGAGGCAGCACAGATAGATTTAGTTGTTGAAGGATTATGATATCACCATTCTTTATCATCCGGGCAAGGCAAATGTGGTAGCAGATGCCTTGAGAAGGAAGGCAAAGAGTATGGGTAGTTTGGCTTATATTGCAGCAGAGGAAAGACCTCTAGCCTTGGATATTCAGTCCTTTGCTAATCGCCTGGTGAGATTAGACCTTTCAGAGCCTCGTCGAGTTTTAGCACATATGGTTGTTCAGTCTTCGTTATTGGGGGAGATTAAGGCCCGGCAGTTCGATGATCCGTGCTTAGCAGAGCTTCGGGAGACAGTGGTACAGGGTGGTGCCAAGGAGGTTACTATTGGCGAGGATGGTGTTCTGATACTTCAGGGCCATTTATGTGCTCCTAATGTTGATGTCCTGAAGGACAGGATTCTAGAGGAGGCACACAGTTCTCGGTATTCCGTTCATCCTGGTGCTACGAAGATGTATCGTGATTTGAAGCAACATTACTGGTGGAGGCGGATAAATAGGGACATTGTGGAGTATGTGACTAGGTGTTTTAATTGCAAGCAGGTGAAGTATGAGCATCAAAGGCCAGGAGGCCTACTTCAGCAGATGGCTATTCCTGAGTGGAAGTGGGAGCGCATCACTATGGACTTCGTGGTTAGGTTTCCTCGGACTTTGCGGAAGGTTGACGCGGTTTGGGTCATTGTGGATAGATTGAACAAATCGGCACATTTCATTCCTGTAGCTACTACATATACTTCTGAGAGGTTAGCCCAGATCTACAATCGGGAGATAGTCCGGTTGCACGGTGTGCCGGTGTCCCTTATATCAGATCGAGGTCCTCAGTTCACCTCGCACTTCTGGAGAGAATTGCACAGTGGGTTAGGCACCCAGATAGACCTCAGCACAGCATTTCACTCTCAGACTGATGGCCAGTCGGAGCATACAATTCAGATATTGGAGGACATGCGGAGCATATATCCGCACTTATTCAGCACTTTAGTTATGATTCTAGACCCGTTCGAGGACGAACTTTTGTTTAAGAGGTGGAGAATGTAACGACCCGACCAATCATTTTGCATTATCAGACCCCGTTCCCCTAAATAAAACTTCCCATAGCCGCTTATTGTGATTTATGACTTGCGGGGGCGGGTTGTCCGGGATTCAGAAGTGTTTAGGGCAGTAAAGGAACACTTAGTTCCTTAAGGTTGGTCTTTTTGTCCAAGTTTGACTTCGGTCAACATTATGAGTAAACGACCTCGGAATCGAGTTTCAACGGTTCCAGTAGCTTTGTATGGAGATTTCGGACTAGGGCGTATGTTCGGAATGGGTTTTGGATGATCCGGGAGCATTTCGGCGCCCAATATCAAAATAAGAATTTCCTTAAGTTCATATTGTGGTTTGGGACGTGTTTTTGTGTTATCGAGGTCCGAACAGAATTTCGAGATCGGAAATAGTTCCGTTATGTCATTTATGACTTGCTTGCAAAATTTGGTGTCATTTCGAGTAGTATAGGTCGATACGGTGCATTGAAAGCGAATTCTAGAACTTTAAGTTCAAAGCTCGATTCAATTTGGTTTTGGGGTCAGATTCTTAGTTTTGTTGTTGTTTTTCAGGTTCCAAAAATTCGAGCGAGTCTGTATCATGAATACAGACTTGCCAGTGCGTTTAGACAGGGCCCCGAGGGGCTCGGGTGAGTTTCGGACCCCTCGGAACGAATTTCAAAACACTAGAAAATTCCAGGCCTGGTTTCCTTCTCCGCGTTCGCGGAGGGGTTACCGTGTTCGCGAAGAAGGAACTGAGCAGGGGTGGTGAATGCCCTGTGCGTTTGCACTAAATGCACCGCGATCGCGATGGGTTGGGCTTCTGACCCAGTGCATTCGCACACCTCCCCCGCGTTCGCATAGAGTCCGACCATTGGGCCAGCCCAGCTACCTCTTACCCTGTGCGTCCGCAGCCCTCCTGCCGCGTTCGCAAAGGTCTATCCCATCTAGCCTCCACGTTCGTTGGGTCCCCTTCGCGTTCGCATAGAAGGCCCATGTGGGCCTGGTCACTTAAGATATCGCGAACGCACTGCCCAGGCTGCATTCGCATAAAGGAAACCACTGGGCATTGTGTTATTATAGCGGGATTAATTCATTTTTCCTCATCTTCTTCTTCTTCTTCCTTGGGGTGATTTTTAGCATTCAAGAGGGGAAAACGACCTAGTTGTTGAAGGTAAGTAAATTCTAGCCTAGTATTAGTTTAATGCATGAATTACTAGTTAAATTAACTATCTAATTAGTGAAAATTAAAGAATTGGGTAGTAACCTGGGGCTTTCGAGAATTTAGAAAATTATCCGTGAATTGGCTATGAAATCATACAAAAATTATATATTAATGATCCTTAGGCTATGGGTAATTGATTCCTTCGAAAATTTCCAGAATCCAAGCGTGCGGGCCCGGGGGTGGATTTTGGGATTTCTTCAAGAATGATGAATTGACTAAATAAGTAGAAGAATTCCATGCTTTGAGTATAATATTTGATATATTTACGTAACGTTTGATTAGTTTCGAGTCTTTGGGAGACGATTTTGGAGTTTCGGGCGCGTTCTTGGTCCGGAAAGTAGATTCAACACAAGGTGAGTCTCCTTTCTAACCTCGTAAGAGGGAATTGTCCCCCTAGGTGATTTAAATGTTTGTGTGATGTTTGTGGGGGCTACGTACGTACAAAGTGACGAGAGTCCGTACGTAGCGGCTATTATTTTATTATGTCCGGGTAGTTAGGTCCACATCATGCCTTGTGTTCTTCCTCGTAATGAATTATATGTTATGAATTCATGTGATATGTAGCATTGATTCCCTGAGATTTATGGAACTTGATAATTTGAAGGAGTTGATTATGGAAAGTAATTTTTAAAAAGAATATTGTGTGTGCATGTGATCGCTTCGCAATTTACATTCCGCGAGCGGAGTGTGATTTCCCCCACTCTCATGGGAGCGGGCCGTACGCCACGGCGGGATTGAAAGATGCACTTATGATTCGGGTCGTTCGATCCTCGGCAATGCATAGATATCACTATTTTATGGAAAGGATGCACTTATGGTTGGGGCCGTTCGACCCTCGGCAGTGCACAGACATGATTATTTTTATGGCTCAACCCGGTTGTCCTTATCCCGTATGCGCATGATAAATTGTTACTGAATTCATGGATGTTGATTTGACAGATATTTGGGGGAAGATGAAGTAGTAATTGTGTATTTACTTCCAGTATTTACTTGGATTTCAGTGCCTTATATATTTGTTGCTTTACTACCTTTACATGCCTACCGTTTTCATCATATTCTGTTAAATTATACTGTTGGACCTTAGCGAGTGTCAAATCGACCTCTCGTCACTACTTCTTAGAGATTAGACGAGATACTCACTGGGTACATATTTATATCTGTACTCATGCTACGCTTCTGCACTTAATTGTACAGGTTCTGAGGCTGGTGCACCTAGTTACCAGACCGGAGCTCGATTCTGATTATAGTTGGACCTGACTTCACGGTGAGCTGCTTCTCCTGACGATCCTCGGCAGCACCATGGAGTTTCTTTTGCTTATTTTCCGTCTATTTCTTTCAGACAGTAGGATTGTATATTATATCTTTTGTATATTCTGTTAGTATGCCCGTAGGACGTGTGACACTAGTTCCTGGCACACACGTGATAGTTATTATGGATTACGAATCTGTATATATATTGGCTCACGCCTCCTTATGACCGCTTTTGATTAAAACTGGTTAATTATCCTTTTCGATTTATGTTTCAAACTTTAAAACTTAGTATATATTGAAATGTTTAATCAAATAAGAAAGAACCCTTAGTAAATTGAGTGTTGGCTTGCCTGACCCCACTGTTGGGCGCCATCACGACCTAAGTTAGGATTTTGGGTCGTGACAGAGAGAAGCATTTTATTATTTTGTTTAAAATTCTAAAGAGAGAATTCACATTCGGCATTTTGTCAAAATTTATATATTATTTACTGACTTTTATAATTTTATCTTGATAATATTTTTTTGGTGTCAAATTTCATCTGTATTTTATGATATTTTTGAAAGTGAAGAAACATTTCTGGTGAACTTTTTCTTATTAACACCTTTGATTAAAAATAAAATAATTCTTTTTGAAATACTTATTTTTAATAACTCTCAAGTAGGACATGACCATAAATTATTTAGTGATAGTATATTATAGCAAACACCATAATAACTTTAAAACTTACTGCATATTAAAACATATAGTTGTTTCTCAAAAAAATTGATCTTATTTTTTCCTTTTCCGCTCATGAAAAATTCTATGTGTAGGATCTCCCTTATAAAAGGGGTTAAAACGTTTGATTAAGAAAAATATGAACAACATTTTTATATTTATGCATGATTTTCTTAATGTAAAAACTGTAGCCGGTTGATTTTAAAATACAATGGTGTATCTTAAGGTTATTATCGAACCCAAATATACATACAACCGTTGCTCAGAACGGTAATCTAAATAAAACCACAAAGGGTAGAAATCGGAAAAATGACTCTTGGCAACATGAGATGATGCAAAAGAACGATAATGTTCAAAGGTTTATTACAGTTGACCTTTAAAATTTGTATATAAAACAGAAATTGAAAGAAATTTGAAATGGATAACCTAAATTAGATGTCATATGCTCTATTATTGTCGTCCCAAAATGTTTTTATATTTGATTGACTGGAAATTTTTATTACAACGTGCATTAATCTAAAGGTATCTCCAGTCCCCATGGTCCAACGCCAACCCGGGGCCCAAGTGCTTTTTACGTGAGTGAACAGTGAACTTTTTTCAGATTTCACATTACATTAAGGGGTCGTTGACAGGATATATAAGACTTGTATTGAATATTGTGTATTTGTAATGGTAAGATTAGCAATGCTAGGATTAACAATGTTAAAATTATTTTTTGTTCATTGTTTAATTTGATGTATTAAAAATAGTATGTATTGTATAGGGGTGTATACATGTTTATTAATGCATTAAAAATTATGATATTACTAATGTCATGATTTGCTGTGTATTAATTATACATAAAATAATATCAAATAAGATATATAACTGATAAATATATTAGTTATATATAGGTCGAAAAACATTACCAAATAAGAGATAACTGTCCGTTTAAGATTGTAAGTCTTTAGCTTCTCAGAGTTATACCAAAAGAAAGTAGAAAAAAAAAAAATCAGCAACGTGACATGATGCGAAGAACGATAATATTTAATGTTTATTAGAGTTGACCATAATAATTGTATATAAAAAAGAAATTGGGAAAATAGAAAAAAATGGTAACCTTAATTAGATGTAGGATGCTGCATTATTTCGTACTAAAATATTTTTATATCAAATTGACTCGTGAATTTTATTACAACGTGCTTTAATCTAAAGGCCTCTCCCATTCCTCAGGGTCCCACCACCATTAACCCCGATCCCATTTCAGAATTCGACGTGTGTGATTTTATCAGAAAGTAACATTTCTTAGAAACCCTTTAGTCGACTTTTTTTTTTTTTTAATATATATTAATGATGCTCCATCTGTCCCAAATATTTGTCAAATTAAGCATTCTTAGATTTCTTATATACACTATTCACCTTTCCTAAATGAAGAAAAAATTAATTTACCTTTTTTCCAATGTAAGTTTCAGTATGCTTAAATTATAACTGCAAAAAATGAATTAATCTATGTTTGATTAACTTCCATGTTAATTAGTCAAATTGACTTTTAAAAAGGGAAAGTCCCAACAAAATAAAGAAGGAAAGGACAAAAATTTGTTTTGGCTTCTTTTGTATTAGAATAGTGTGAAGGTGGTGGAGTAAAATTGTTGTGCAAGAAAAATTCAAGTGACACTCTGATACTTGATCATGTAATACCCTTGACTTAGACATTTTATGCATAGGGTTTGCCATGAAAATCATGTTTGGATATGGTTGAGTTAATGAAAAAACATGATCAGATCGAAAAGAAAAGAAAGTAAGTTAAAGAAGGATTAATAGTAGATGATAGTAACGTGATTTGGTACTGTTTAAATGACTAATATGATAAGATGAGTATGTTATCTAAATACATATCGCTAGATTAACATAACGAGTTAATTAATTGCTATATGGCGTGAGTACAAGGAAATAGAGTCGCAAAATCAATGGTCAAAACTTGGAGGAATTAAAAATGATTAAAGAAAATAATTCCGTTAGAAGGAAAAAAAGATGATAATTGATGGTAGAAACTAACGCCGAAAAAGGAAAACCAGCGAGAGAGAGAGAGTTAGGTAAAGAATAATGTAATGAAAATAATTGCTAAAACATTGTTGACTTATAATATTAGGTTTATCCACCATGGGTATTATCGACAAATCAGATTTTGGTGGCCCCATATAAATAGAGGACTTGAAGGCCCTGTCTTGGACACACCCACTCCTTAGATTGCCAAAGGCAAGTTTCTATTCATAATATTGGTTCCTCACTCTTTGGAATACTAAGCTTTTCTCTTTTGTCCTCCTCTTCTTTCTCTGCCACTCTATTGGCACATAAATGTTGTGGTTACCAGCTTCAATTCAACAATCTGAACGTTTAAAAAATTTCCAAAGTATTTAGCAGGTAACATATCGTATTTTCTATATAACTAATTTTACTTATAATTAATGAATAGTTGACTGCAACTATATATCTTTTACGTAACATTAATTGTTTTACACTTAACATATGCAGAGACACTGAAAGAATATTTAAGGTTTTGCTGGACCTGGTTGATTTAGTTTAGGTTGTTTTACTTGGAGGTCAACATGGCGGTTAAATGTGAATCATCAGCAATGCATGCTACATCTAGCGGAGTACTTCAAGGGGATAATCCGCTGCATTATGCACTGCCTCTGGCGATTGTACAGATATGCTTGGTGCTTGTACTCACTCGAGTCCTCGCCTATATTCTCCGACCATTGAGACAACCCCGTGTTGTTGCTGAGATTATTGTAAGTCTTTCCTCTCTTTTGACGTTCTCCCTCATAGCTTAAGCTTGAAACTAACCACAAAAGGAAATGGAGAGAGATATTGTTTCTCCTTCTTTTGGTCCAAAATAATGTTAAGTTTTTATTAAAACAATACTTTATTGATTTCATTTTATATGATACTTCTATTTTTTTTTCTGTTTAATATGTTCTAAGAAGATTAATATTTTCTATATTTGGAAAAAAACCAAAATGATTGGTGTCCTATTATGACTACTTTGTTTGTTTAAAAGTCACATGAGACCAAGTCTTCTCTAGTTAAAAGAAAGAAAAATACTCAAACTTAATTATAATGAGAAATTCTTAGTTCTACCTTTGGTGCTAAGTCTTGTTTAAAATATATCATACTGTTCAATTTTTAGTTCCACTCATTTACGTGCTGAGGTAAACAAGATCGAGTGCCACGTATTTTTTCTTAGGAGGGTTTAGTTTATTGGTTTCTTCTTTCAAGTGGAACTTATTTTGACAAATTAATTATTGTCGCCTCCAAGTTCAAAGGATAACTGGCGTAAGAATGATTTGGTATAACATTAATTCATGCATCCAAACTTTTCTTGTTAATAATATAAAGTCCACTTAAGCACACGTCCTCTATTATTATTATTATTGTTGTTGTTTCTTTTCAAACGTAACTCGTGTAGGCTTTAACCTGGCTAATGCGAAGCAACTCTTAGGAAGATGCTGTTGAGAACATTAGATTTCATATATGAGATCATAATATTCAAACTAATTTAGTGATTGTCCATCATGTTGACTTTAGAACAGGCACTAATAATTTGGTGAAGGAAATTATATAATAGTGTGATGCGAATCTTCAGGTTCCTCTCTGCATCCAATTATGGAAATTATACGTTTAACTTAAAATGGAGGGAGTAGTTAAAGTTGACGAACAGTTGTTCTGTCCTGCATCCCTTTTGAATTTTGATCAGAGGTTGACGAATGAAAGAGAATCAACTTAAAAACAATAAAACTATAAAACTTATACAAAGCTTTCTGATTAATTCTGTGGGATAAGTATAACTAGTTATTTCTTTCTTCTTTACTAATATACATATACTGATAAACACATGTCGATTTTAGGAGTCAAATTTTCTTATTAACAATATATGGTTTCGTGAAAATATTTCTCTGTGGTCGCAATATAAATATTTGCTTCAGAAAAATATCACCCTGGAACATTACGTACTCTCTGGAGTTTAAAAGAATTTAAATTAAAATTTATAATCACGGGGTTTAAAAGAATGTCATCGTATTATAAGTATACATTTTAATTATTATTATTATTATTATTATCATTATTGTATACGTACACATAGTTCGACATATTTAATCGAACCCAAATTAAAGTTCCCTCCATAAGTCCGCCATATTTCTGGTGCCATTTTGGGAAAGGTGACAATTGATTTTTGCTTTGGCAGGGAGGAATTCTACTAGGTCCTTCTGCTCTTGGACGCAACCAAAAGTATCTGAATGCAATATTTCCAAAAAGTAGCCTCACAGTGTTGGATACATTGGCTAACCTTGGCCTCCTATTCTTTCTTTTCCTCGTCGGGACTGAGTTAGACCCAAGGTCTCTTCGTCGAACTGGAAAGAAAGCACTAAGTATTGCTCTTGCTGGAATCACTCTCCCTTTTGTATTAGGAATTGGAACATCTTTTGCTCTCCGAGCCACAATTGCCGAAGGGGTTAGTCAAGGCCCTTTTCTAGTTTTCATGGGAGTTGCACTGTCTATCACTGCCTTCCCTGTTTTGGCTCGTATTTTAGCTGAACTCAAGCTTTTGACGACCGATGTTGGTCGAATGGCGATGTCCGCTGCCGCGGTGAATGATGTGGCTGCATGGATTCTACTCGCTCTTGCTATTGCACTTTCAGGTTAGAGGCGGATGCAACCTTTTTTTATAGGGTTTAACTGAACCCAGTATTTTATCACTAAAATTTTAGTAAATATTAAATTCTTAAGAATCATAAACTTTGAATATATCAAATTTAAATTTTGGACGGGCTTCTGTTTCAGGCTCTGGTTCTCCCATAATTTCATTATGGGTCCTCTTATGTGGGACAGGTTTTGTCCTGATTTGCTTATTCACTGCACCTCTAATATTCAATTGGATGGCAAGGCAATGTTCAGAGGGAGAGCCAGTGAATGAGTTATATGTGTGCGCTACATTGGCAATTGTATTGGCAGCAGGATTTGTGACTGATGCAATTGGTATTCATGCTCTATTTGGTGCTTTTGTGGTTGGGGTTCTTGTACCGAAAGAAGGGCCATTTGCAGGTGCTTTAGTGGAAAAAGTAGAGGATCTTGTGTCAGGACTATTCCTTCCTCTATACTTTGTTTCTAGTGGATTAAAAACAAATGTAGCCACTATTCAAGGAGCTCAATCTTGGGGTCTTCTTGTTCTAGTCATAGCTACTTCATGTTTTGGCAAGATTGTTGGTACTGTTATTGTCTCTCTCATGTGCAAGTTGTCTCTTCAAGAATCCTTAGCTCTTGGTTTCTTGATGAACACCAAAGGTTTAGTAGAACTCATTGTTCTTAACATTGGGAAAGATAAAGGGGTAAGCTTCATTTTAACTATTTCATGATCACATGCTCTTATAGCCATAAAAATACCATGGCATTACTTTTGTATATAGTCTACCTTTCTGAACTATTTTATTCAGTCAAACACCATCATATAAATGAATGAAAAAGAGGGAGTAAATTCTTGTTATATTTTTCCTTTCAAGTTGCACATAAAATAATATTGTGGCGGACTAATTTTGTAGGTATTGAACGATCAAATATTTGCGATCATGGTGTTGATGGCTCTCTTCACAACATTCATGACAACCCCAATAGTTATAGCCATCTATAAACCAGCTAAAATGGCTGTAACAGAATACAAGCACAGAACAATAATGAGGAAAGACACAAGCAAGGCGCAACTCCGAATCTTGACATGTTTCCACGGCACAAGAAATATGCCCACTCTGATAAATCTCATCGAAGCCTCTCGAGGAACAGAGAAAAAAGAAGGGCTCCGCGTCTACGCGATGCACCTCTTGGAGCTTACTGAAAGATCCTCAGCAATTCTAATGGTTCACAAGGCCAGAAAGAACGGGCTTCCCTTTTGGAATAAAGGACAAGTAGGGGAATCGAACCAAGTCATTGTAGCATTTGAGACATTCGGACAACTCAGTAAGGTGTCAATTCGACCAACAACTGCCATTTCCGCTATGACAAGTATGCACGAGGACATAATTGCTAGCGCGGAAAGGAAAAGAGTTTCAATGATAATTTTACCGTTCCATAAACATCAGAGAATTGACGGACATTTTGAAACGACACGAGCTGATCTTAGACTTGTCAATCGAAGAGTTCTTCAACACGCACCGTGTTCGGTTAGCATATTAATTGACCGAGGGCTCGGCGGAGCATCTCATGTATCTGCTAGCGAAGTTGATTATTCGGTACTGGTTTTGTTCTTTGGGGGTCAAGATGACCATGAAGCGCTCGCTTATGGAATGCGCATGGTGGAGCACCCTGGCATTACTTTAACCGTGGTCCGTTTTGTAACGGACCCTGAGGTTGTTGGGCCCTCTGTCCACGTGGACATCATCGATGACTCTGGCCCCAAGGGCGAGTCAACAGATGAAGAGTTCCTCGCGGACATGAAACAAAAATCTACTGGTGACGGTTCTATCATTTTCGAGGAGAGCACAGTGAAAGATGCTACAGAAACTATAGAAGCAATTCGCGCGTATAAAAAGTGTAACCTGTTCCTAGTCGGGAGAATGTCCGAGAGTCAATTGGTTTCGGCATTTAATACAAAGACTGACTGTCCAGAACTGGGGCCTTTGGGAAACTTGTTAATTTCCCCTGAATTTACAACTACGGCATCAGTTTTAGTGGTGCAGAAGTATCGTAGCGAGTTACCTCAAGATGCGCTCAGCACTTTGAAGGAAGGAGCTTCAGCTAAAGGAGATGATGATGAAACTGAAATTTAATAAATTTCTTGCACGTTATGAATAAGGAATTACTTACCAAATCGAACAAGGTTATGTACATATATATGTTCATCTCGTTTTTCCTTCTTATGCAATTGTTGTAGCTTGCAACGCAAAGCTGTAAATTCTCAGGTTTCTATTGCAAGTTACGTACGTGAAGCATATGCAGTTACTATTAAACTTCTTGCCTCATGCAATATGATATTCGCAACTAATTTTGCTTTAAAATATATAAGTTGATTTTGTTTGTTTGATCGATGCTCCATACAAATAATTAACGTCTGTTTCCTGTTGTCAAAAAAAATATTTCCTTATCCTTTCATTATACAAACAACACAGACTGTTGAACATATTGTTTCAACTAGGGTTGTGCATAATTTTGTAAATACTATCAAAATCAAAGATTTTGTTATTTGGTATTCAGTATGGTATTTCGTTTAAGTTCTAAAAATACTGATATTAGGTATGGTATTTGGTATTTTAAAATAATTACCGAAATACCGATATTGTACCGAAATATATATTATATTACACAATACACATATTATTAATTATAACATAAATATAAAAATCTAAAATTTTACTTTCCTTAATTTTCTTAATTTATCAATTAACTCTAAGCAAGTAACAAGATATTTTTAATGATCAAATTTAGTTTTTATGCACATTTTTCTCTTATGACTCTATGCACTAGTTAGTATTCATCAAACCGAATAAACCGAAGTTACCAAATCGAATAAACCAAAACCGAAAGGAGAAAAATCGAACCATACCGATTTTAATTAGGTACAGTATTGATATTGCATTTTAAAAAACCGAACACCAAAAGTTCCGAACCGAAATATTTAAATACCGTACTGTACCAACCGACGAACACCCCTAGTTCCAACTACTACTACGATTAAGTAAGTTGAGAGAAAGGGAGCTTTATGTAAAACACATGACCTTCTTTACTTCAAACTTCACAATTCTGTATTATGATTTTTTTTTTTTTTCCCATTTTACATATTTCGGTGATCTAGACGAAATTGTTTTTTTTTTTGTTTTTTTAAATTATAATTTCCAGTGATAATCACTGGATGTGTTATATTATCTTTAGAAAGGAGGGGAGAGATTGCCTTACCTCCAAGATTACAACACTAGGGAGTCTACCCTAACCAAAAAAAAGACACAGAGAGGTGTGAAAAACACTTCTATGCCAAAAAATTACAAGATGGAAAGGCTTAACTTACAAAGAAATTTGCGATTATCATACTTTGTTCTAATGCTAGGTACTTGAAATTTATCTAAAATGAAAGTTCCCTTGATTTCTCTGGGCACAAGGTAGAAAGATATGTACATCTTACTCTTCGATGTGTTGGAATATAATCCATTTTTGACAAGTAGCCCGCTACCTGGTTAGCTTCTCTATAGCAATGCATAGGAGTAATATTGGAGAGATATCATGGACGAAATTGTTTTGTTTGCTTAATTTGTAGTTAATTAATCAAGTTTCATTTCAAATTTAATAGTAACAGTAATTGTTATATTAAATGAATCATGTCATATAAAATCATTTGGCGAAAGCAAGAAATCTATTATGAAAAACATCAATCTATTACTCCTAATAACTATAAGTTGACTTTAATGAGAAAGAAATAAAGTAATTAGGGAGTGCTAATCCGTGACAATTTAGTCCTCTTTTCCACCTTAATTATTGCATACTTTGAATTCAAACTCCTTTTGATAACAATACTAGTACATATCGTTCAGCAAATTTTATCTTTAATATATTTCCCAAACATTATACAAGACATAGTTGAACTTTTAACAAAGCCCAATAATGGAGACAAAGTCCACTCCTATCATTTCCATAATATATTAGTTGCACAACAATATGTTTATCTCTCGAATCAATTACGTACTCTTTTTTTTTTTTTGCCTTTTCAATACCAAATCCATACTAAAATAAGAAATACCCGTTTATGAAGGAGTTAAACCTGAGATAGTTGCAAATAATAGATACAGATTCCATCAGACTAGGTTGCCATTGATAAATTCAGTATATGTTCAATATCTGTTTATTTTAATAGTAGTCCTTCAATAATTTCAATCATTAGGACAAGTCATTATTAACACGTGTCTGACATTTCGCTCTATCATTTTCTGATATCTTTCACCGGCCAATTGTGACATAAAACCTTTCTAAATAGGCATTATTTGATAAAAATGATGGTTTAATCAACAAGTGTTTATGAGGGTAACTTCGCACCAGAAAAAGCAGTATACCAATTGAAAGAGAGTGATTTCTCTCTTTATATTATAATATATGATTAGACTTGGTAAATCAAATAACAGATCTGTACAAAGGGTTTAAAAGAAAGGGTCAATTAATCTTGTTGCGTGTTTGTTTGATGGGTTTATTTGACATATTATATTCTGCTAATTTTTTTGTGTGGGGTTGAAATAGGAAATATTATACTGTTCCACGGGAATATTACAGTGATCCATAGTTTGACTCTTATCAACCACATTTATGTGCTTTTGTTTCTCACATAATAGTTATTAATTTGTGAAGATAACAGATAAAGAAAGAACACTCATAATTCAAATTATTGATATTGTAGTTTAAAATTTAAATTATGGTCAATAATATACTTTTGTGCCATTGATGATTTGTTGACTCCTTTTGAGAAAATATTCAAAAATTGTAAGAAAATCCTGACGGTCCACAAAAAATTTTCAGCAAGAATCACCGAAATTTTTCAGCATTGTGGTTGAATTCCTGGTGCTTCAAAATTTTGGGTTTCGAAAATTCTAACCAGCGTACTTCAAAATTCTGATTGGAGGCTGTTTTTTACAATTTTTCATCAAAATTTAAAACAAAGGTCAAGTTTAGGTTGTTGAGTCTAGCCCAAATTATCATGGGTTCCATTTGAGGAGCAGTGGTCGATTTAGCTCTAACGAAAAGGGATTTCCGTCATAATAACTAGTAAAAATTACACGGGGCATCCTATTTGGTTGCTCCCATTTAACCTATACCCGCTTTTTAAAAAACTTTTAACTTGTACTCACTTTTAAAATAAATTCAGCTCTCTTTCCCTCGTTGAGCTGAAGTTCACCAGTTAAGCTGAAGTTTGCCAGTTATAAAGACAAAACTTCAGCATACGTGGCTGAAGTTCCCCAGTTACAAAGACAAAACTTCAGCATTAGAGCTGAAGTTTCCCAGTTACANCTTTCCCTCGCTGAGCTGAAGTTCACCAGTTAAGCTGAAGTTTGCCAGTTATAAAGACAAAACTTCAGCATACGTGGCTGAAGTTCCCCAGTTACAAAGACAAAACTTCAGCATTAGAGCTGAAGTTTCCCAGTTACAAACTTCAGCACTAGAGCTGAAGTTTCCCAGTTACAAACTTCAGCTCTAAAGCTGAAGTTTCCAAGTTATAAAGACAATTACAAAGTCTCTTTGTAAACTGGGGAACTTAAGCCCAGTATGCTGAAGTTTTTGTCTTTATAACTGGGGAACTTCAGCCCGTATGCTGAAGTTCCCCAATTACAAAGACAAAACTTCAGCTCTTCCCCGGACTTCAGCCANTACTAGAATGCTGAAGTTTTACGTGATTGCCTTTGCTACTTCAGCCCCGCATGCTGAAGTTATGCGCAAAAGCGGGTACGGATGTAATTTTTTTTACAAAGTGAGTATAAGTTAAAACGAGGCACAAAAAGTGGGTACGGATGCAAAAGCAAATGGGGTGATTTGCACAAATAGGACACTTTCGTGTCACTCTTAATTATTTTACCCCGCTTATCCCAAAGGCACTTTAAATTTAACAAGTGTTATTTTTTGCTTACCTCTGTGAGTACTTTTAACTTTTTACCTTAAAGGTTTACCATAGAATAAGCAGGGATCAAAAAATCAAAAATATTTATATTCAAGGTCAATGGGTATAATTTCCTAAACTGGGCTCAGGCAACAAATGGCATTCAGACGGCCTTATGCAACATATTTGTCTTTAAATTTTAGAAACTACAATAATAAAGTGCACGCTTTCATCAAAATTTTATTCACTTTTTTTCGAAGATCTAAGTTTATAGTTTTAAAAAAAAAATAAAGTGAAAATAAGCTTGATAATAAACTAAAGAGAAAACTACCCTCATAGCCCTTCAAAATTTTAATAACCCATGTTTTTTGCTCATTAACACAAAATGGCCCTTCGACACAAACATATTACATCCAACAGCCCGAAATGTCTATTTTGTATATTTTTTGTATAGTGACAGTCTATTTTATATATTTTTGTGTAGTGACAGTTTATTTTGTGTAGTGACAGTATATTTTGTATATTTTTTTGTATAGTGACAGTCTATTTAGAAAATATTTTGTATAGTGACAGTCTATTTTGTATATATTTTGTAGAGTCTATTTTGTATATATTTTGTATGGTGACAGTCTATTGTATATAAATTGTATAGTGACAGTCTATTTAGTATATTTTTGTATAGTGACAGTCTATTTTGTATATATTTTGTATAGTGACAGTCTATTTAGTATATTTTTGTATAGTGACAGTCTATTTTGTATATATTTTGTATAGTGACAGTCTATTTAGTATATTTTTGTATAGTGACAGTCTATTTTGTATATATTTTGTATAGTGACAGTCTATTTAGTATATTTTTGTATAGTGACAGTCTATTTTGTATATATTTTGTATAGTGACAGTCTATTTAGTATATTTTTGTATAGTGACAGTCTATTTTGTATATATTTTGTATAGTGACAGTCTATTTAGTATATTTTTGTATAGTGACAGTCTATTTTGTATATATTTTGTATAGTGACAGTCTATTTAGTATATTTTTGAATAATGACAGCCTATTTTCGTATATATTTTGTATAGTGACAGTCTATTGTATATAAATTGTATAGTGAAGTTTATTTTTGTATAACTTTTGTATAGTGACAGTCTATTTTGTATATATATTTTGTAACCTACCAATATTCAAAAGAAATGCTCTCCAATCTAATACATAATCTAAAATGAATTTTAAATATTGGTGAAGACGGTGTGCATTCTGGAGGGGGTACAGAATCTAAACGATATTACAAAATATTTAATGAGGTATTAAAACATATAAACATTAATGACTGCTTTGGGAAGCAAAAGCAACAAGAACGGTGCAGAAGAAAACCAAGAAAATGCGAGGACCTCAATGATAAAAAAAATGAGATAAAAGAACTTCAAAATGAACGAGACAAAAGAATCTGGAGAAGCCGATGTCTGCTGTTAATTCCGACCCAACTGGACGGAATAGCCAATTTTTGTCAAGAACGGAATCATTTTCTGGTGCGTTATCGGTAGGTTCTCCAGCTACCAGAGTAAGGTTGCAGAAACTTCCATCAAGATCAATGAAGCTGCAAAAATGTGGCATTACAAGAATCCTTCTCGTAAAATACAAGGACCATTTTTCTATGGTCCAGTTTCGTAAATAGAGCAATACAACAGTCGTCAGGAGAAGGAGGTCCCCTAGGGAGTGGATCATGATGAAGGGCGTTGATTGGTGGTTTATTACGTAGGCGGCGCTTGCGACGACGACGTTCGACAGCGGCTTCTTCGGCTGAGGAAAATGTGAAGGAATTTAGGGTTTTGAGTGGCAGTGATCTTGGGCTAGCCTTTTAATTAGTCTTGGGTTGTTAATTGTATGGTTTATTTTGTGACTAGTTATTGTCATTATTTTTTTTCGGATGGCTACAAATGAAGTTTGCTGGTAAATTACTAGAAGCCCATACTAAAACCCAGTGAACGCGTAGGTCCAAATTTAGTATTTTGATCCAGAAAACCTTTTCTTATTATGATTTTTAAAACTCAAGTCGACAATGCATTAGTATAATAGTACATTTAGTAAATATTAAGATACAACTACTCTACACTATCGAAACACCAGATCCACAATGATCGAAGTAATTGCAGCGAAGAATTGATCTGAACAAAAGAGTGAAGCTAATTCGTAACATCAAACAGTACAAAAATGAGGTTAAAGCACATTGATTTTGGCAAAATCTCAAGAAATATCATTGAGCTAATAACAAAAAAAACTATCCATAGAAAATTTCTTCATTAGTGGGACTCTACTTCATCAACATCATGATTAGAGGTTCTAATTTCGGCAGCATTTGCCAACGAACCATGAAGGTACTACTGATACAGATATGATAAAAAAAAACTCCATAAGCCTAAAAGCAACAAAACTAACTTCAAACTGCTCACACTATCATGCAAAAGTACAAGAGGTGATATTTAAGTAAGAGGAGCCCCTAGAATTAAAATCACATTGCAGAACAAAGAAGATGCCTTGAAACACAATCCAATAAAATCTAGAGTTTGTGATTGAGAATATATATTGTAGTTCCTAAACTCAAGTACACAACATATGACACTTTCCCTAATTTATACTTTTCCATTTCTTTCTCAAAATTCTTCCAATCCCCACTAGCAAAAAGCCATGTTAAACCAACAAGTGTTGCAACTAAGCATTGACAAATTGTCATTTGCATAACAACTTTAAAAGGTCCCTTCTTTAATATTTTCTGAAATGTTAATTCTGTTGAAGAACCAAGCAAACCAAATCCAGCAGCTCCAACAATTGTAGCCAAAAAATCTATCAAAAATTCAGGTAAAGAGATTTCTTTTTTGTCAGTTGACGGCTCATTTTGGAAAATACTGAGCACAGGGGATAAAGTAAGAAGCACGACAAAATTAAGTATAGGTGGTGTAATTTTTTTCCTGTTGAAGAGGAAAGAAAAGATGGCGTTAAACACTAACTGAGTAGACGAAATTAAGGAATAAGTAGAAGCCGGAAGGTATTGTAAACCAAATATAGCAAGTTGTTACATACTACAAGTAAACCCAGAAAGGAACAAACTAATGCAAAAACCTAATTATAACTATGTCACGACCCAATATCCCCTCCGTTGGGTATCGTTACGGCACCTAGTCTTAAGGACTAGGTAAGCCTGTCCTTATTAAACGTCAATCATAACACAAGAATCGTATAAGTGTTTTTATGAAATAAGTCTCTACACCTTACACATCTTCCCAAAATCCGGTAAATACAAGTCATAAGCTTTACATAATTTACACTATAATTTCTAATACCACTGTTCTGGAACAAATACAACAGTGTGTAAGCAAAATAAGATGGTGACTCCGAAACCCGCGAACGCTGGAGCGGTTTTACCTTGAGTCTCCACCACAGCATCCGCGCTGCTAACTATCGATCGACCGGCTATGCAAAACCTAGAATCTACACAAAAATGTGTAAAAGTGTAGTATGAGCACACCACAGCGGTGCCCAGTAAGTATCAAGGCTAACCTCGGTGAAGTAGTGACGAGGACTAGTCAAGACACCCACTGATCTAATAAAACAAACAGGAATAAATATAGAAAATGACGGAATATGACATTTGTACAAGGATTACACAATATAATTAACTACATAACAATGCAATACGGAAGGAAAGCAATAATAAATCGACGAAATATCAAAATATTACACAGAAAAATGGACAGGAACACAACTAAAAACTGAAACCCGCAATACAGTAAGAACAAGTAATAACTCAGCACTGCAATAGTCTCCACCTCTGACCTTAGACAAAAACTCCAACAATTTAATCAAACCTTCGAATACAACATTTCATCCACTAGTTTATAGTAAAGACCTTAAATATATTCGTTTCAAAATAGGAAACTTCTTTTGAAAGGTACCTCTTCCGAATACATATATATACTTTACAGAAGGAAAGTCTTTAGATATAACTTCTTCAAGATAAGCGTTTTTAAAATATACTTTCCCAATAAATGTGTTTCGAACTTAATTTCTGATAGAACAAGTGCACGACATCACCTTTCGTGCTTTTACTCTCGTCCTTCTCATAGGAATCGACAGATACGACATGTAAATTAAGCAAATTAAGCATGTAAAAGACATGGATAGTGCGACAATAATTGAGATAAAAGTCAAGTACAGGACAACAATAATAAGTCACACCAAATATATAAGTACAACAATAACAGCCGAAGTACAGGCACAATGTATACACGGGGAAAGAGATATCACATCATAATGCATGTCCCTCATCCTCACCTGCACGGAAACACCCTTCGTTCCATGAACTCATAATAATATGGCACGACATCATCCTTCGTGCTTTTAATTTCAATAACATGGCACGGAATCAACCTTCGTGCTTTTACTCTCAATAATATGGCACGACATCAACCTCCGTGCTTTTAATTTCAATAACATGGCACAGAATCAACCTTCGTGCTTTTACTCTCAATAATATGGCACGACATCAACCTCCGTGCTTTACACTCTTTCCTCACATGATAATGAATATAAACAATGGCACGGCATCACTCTTCGTGCTTTACACTCTTTCTCACCCAAACAAATGAAATGATAGCATTCAGACAAGGGAATCAACAACATAATCAATAATAGAAACCACAATGTCCCGGCAAAGGAGTCAACGATGGAAACAATATCATCAGCAACATGAACAATAATGGAAACCATACTGTCCCGGCAAGAGAGTCAACAATGGAAACAATATCATCAACAGCATGAAAAATAATAGAAACCATATTGTCCCGGCAAAGGAGTCAACAATGGATATCATCCCGGCAAGGGAAACAACTATAACCAATCTTGCTTAACTAATTAGCTTCACGAAATAAATCTCAACTTGAATCAATGCTCCGCAATAGGAAATGCCAAGAATCATCAACATGTATAATCATCAAGTTAAGCCTAAGTAGTGCTTAATAAAAGATCATATCAATCACAATATACGACCCGCGGGCATGCTTGACACCAACATATAATACTCCAATTACTACTAAACAATTATAGGGCGAGATTCTGCTCATTCTAGTCAAATAGGCAGTTTATGAAGGAAGATATAGCACGACGGTAGAAAAGGTAAAGTCTTCAGTTAAGTCAATTAAGATCAAATAAGCAACAAAAGGAAACTAAGCAAGTAACTTCTAATTTAAGTTGAAAGAGATGAACTAGCAATCAGAACTCAGATATAACAAATACAACTTCATACACAGGGAATATAAGGACCTAAGAATCCTAAAAGGCCAACCTATTTGCAAATAAGTCCGAGTACGCACTCGTCACCTCGCGTACACGGGCTACAATCAACATAGAAGACTCAACCCTAAGGGGTAGTTCCCCCACACAAGGTTAGGCAAGATACTTACCTCAAAGACAACAATCTGGTACTCTAAATTGACTTCTCGGGCGAAAAGACCTCCGGACAATCAACTAAAACAACTTCAAAATACACATAAAACATATGAGGAACTATTCCGAATAAGAAAGTTTCAATCTTTATAAAATTATAAAAATCGACCTAAAAGTAGACCCCCGGGCCCGCACCTCAGAACCCGTCAAATTTTAGAAAATCCAATTACCTATTCCGAAACGAGTTCAACCATACAAAATTTAACTAACTCCGATATCATTTGGTCCCTCAAATCATGATTTTTTCAATTTAAGAATTTTCTTTCAAAATCCACAATTTTCTCAACTCAAAACACAAATTTTATGATAAAAATAAGAACTAATTCATGGAATATTTTAAATTCTAGTTGAAGAACACTTACCCATTCGAATTGTGTGAAAAACCCTCAAAGAATCGCCAAGAACCGAGCTCTAGAAGTTAAAATATGATAAAAATGGTGAAACCCTCGGTTTTGGATTATATTCTGTCTGCCCAGATATTTGAGCATTGCGATCGCGGACCAAAGGATGCGATCGCATATAAGATAAATATTTCTGGCCAAAAAGGTGCTATGCGATTGCGAAGGTATCAATGTGATCACATATAAGGGAAATAGCCACTGCCAAAAAAATGTGCACAGTGCGTTCGCGAGTTCAGCTGTGCGATCACGGAGGAGGAATTATCTGCTGCCAAACGCTGAACTATGCGATCACGAAGCATGGTGCGATCGCATTGAAGGAAAAACTGGGATTTCAATAGCAACACTATGCGATCGCGACTACTGCTATGCGATCACATATAAGGAAACGAGAAGACAGGTTCAGCAGTGAAAAAAATGAGGGAAAGAGTATCCGAAGACTATCCGGAACCACCCGAGGCTCCCGGGACCCCGTCCAACCATACACACAAGTCATATAACCTCACGCGGACTTGCTCGAGGCTTGAAATCATATAAAACAACACTAAACGACGAATCAAACCAAAAATCAAACTTATGAATTTTCAAATCTTTAAATATCCAAACTCGTGCTGAAACCTATCAATTCAACCCGGAGTGACGCCAAATTTTGCACACAAGTCACAAATAACACAACGGACCTACCGCCATTCCCGGAATTCCATTCCGAGGCCGATATCAAAATTTCACCTATCGGCCGAAATCGCCGAAATTCAAACTTTCACCAAATTACCTCAAATTACTCTACGGACTTCCAAAACCAATTTCGGACGCGCGCCTAAGTCCAAAATCATCATACGAAGTTGTTGACATCACCCAAAACTCATTCCGAGACCGTTTATACAAAAGTCAAACCTCCAGTCAACTTCCATCACTTAATCTTCCAAAATTGAAATTTGCCTCCCAATTCGACTCCGGATTATCCGGTAACTGAATCCAACCACACACGCAGGTTGGTATACCTAATCTGAAGCTGTTCATGACCTTATGCCACCGAACGGAGCTTAAATTCTCAAAACGACCGATCAGGTCGTTACAAACTAGAAGAAGGCTGCTCTATATTGTTAACAGCTTCTTGTGGTTCATTCTTATTAATATACTAGTAGAGGTAGACCGGGCTCGGGCCCAACATGAATAGAGGTACAATGACAGTATCTGCTAGGATGAGCTTCTATCTAGAGGAGAAATAGAAGATTGCAGAGTTATCACAGAAGCCAAATGACTTTGCAGGTGATATGGATCTGTGCAAGATAGCAGCAGTTACAATTGTTGTCAACAAAAATGATAAACTATTATGTAAATAAATTAGCCATTGACATAACTTTAGGAATCAATTTCTCGTGAAAACACTAATAGATCATGAAACACATTTGGTGTAGGAATGACTTGTTACTTTATTCCGTAGTTAAACATTATGCTTAAGAAGGAATGGACCATCCAGTTGTACACTATACTATGAAAACAACGTAAGTAGCACAGATGTGAAATAGGAAAAACTAAGGATGAAGGTAGCAGCAAGATTTGCACGCTGGTAAATGAGTTTGAATTGAATAGGAGCATCACAAAAAATGTAACTGTTTAATGACCAGAAAGAATACCACAGAAGTCCTGTTGGCAACAAAAAATCACATGTAGTATTATCACATTCTCATTGAAGGAATTAGTTGAAAAAAATGCACATAACTCCCTTCTTCTATGCAATAATCATACTGATGATTTTTTTTTATGTGGGCGACTACTGATGATTTATAAAAGAAGAATTTACTAAATAACATCATACCCAGTAATGATAAGATTGACATCATGACTACTCTAGTCGACACAATGAATAGCATCATCATGTGCTTGCTCAACCTGTAAAAGCAGCAAAGACCAATATCCTCAAAAGGTTTTATATTTTTTTGTGAAGGCTTATCGATTGAAATTTGACGATGATAATATCTCAAAACATCTTAATAAAATTGCTAGCTCACAAAGTCAGCATCGACTCTTTTAAGTTATTAAGTTTATGAATTCTATGTTTAGCAAGTCCGCGATCATAAATTTCAGATATCATGATTTCAGTCTCAATTGTTGTAATTTACTTCTGATGAACTAAAATGCAGTAATGAAAAAGAAGAAGTTATAATTGCAATGCTAAGAAAAAGGAGCAATTACCTAATTAGATAAAAACAATCGGTAACTTGGACTAAATAATTTTTTTTTTAAAATATTATTAAAAATTTAACCAAATATGTAATCCCTCTGTTCCGATTTATGTGAACCTGTTTGACTGGGCACAAAGTTTAAGAAAAAATAAAGACTTTTAGAATTTGTGGTTCTAAACAAGTCAGAAAGGGATCCACAGTATTTGTGTGGTTATAAAATTCTCATTAAGAGTAGAATTGGAAGTTTAAGCTAAATTATTTCCAAATTTAAAAAGTGATCATTTTTTTTTAAATTGACCATAAAGGAAATAGATTCACATAAACTTAAAAGGAGTGACTATTAGATTTTATATATCAAGTAATTTTCAGTGTACAACTTCAAGGATGTAGAAAATTACAGTAGGGTTGCTGGTACTAAATACATGAATCAAAGGCGTACGTTGCCAAAATCCAATAGATATAATTATTGGAAAAGAAATCACTTTTTTTTTGTTTCTAGGAGTGTTTCAAACTGTGATTCAATTCGTTGTGTTACTTTCTTATTCTAATCGTATAATTTACTGTGGCTTGTTGTTTGTATCGGTAAAAAAGAGTCTCACACGTAAGTCAGGTTTTGACAACTCAGCCAGTTATGTGGACACAGGAGAATGCGACAGTTAGATGTGATTGAAGAGGTACTGAACAAAGAGGCACGATTCAATAAACCCTCGAGCTTATCAGCCACGGGAAACTCAACCTGATCAAAACAAGGAAGAGGCACGGTCAGAATGAATCTAGACAAAGTTACGGGCAGATTCAAGGGCCCACAATTGATTACTCGAACGTTATGTAACCGTACCCCAATTACCGTTATCCTTTGTAACGCCTCATTAATGTCATAATTAGTCATTAATGAGCAACCATAGCAAGAGTTGTACGTTATATCAAGGAATCTCCTATATAAGGGAGGGGAATGCAGCTTGTAAAGGCATCTGATTCTAAAATACAATTTACTTCATTTTTCTATATTTCTGCAATATTGTCTATTATTTATTTTTCTATATTTCCTTGATTATCAGTAACCCGTGTTCATCCTAGAAAAAACTTTAGTCAAAGGATCTAATTCTTTAGTTAAACAAATTGGTTCCGTTACCAGGAATCTGATAATCTTTGTTTGCTTTTCAAGTGATATCCTCTGAACTATGTCGAACTCCAACGACAACAACCAGCAAAGGAATGGAACCCCAGTTCCATCGCCTTCAGGAACCCCACGTGGTTCAAGGGAACAATCCCCAGAAAGATCCAATAACAACAATGGTGACAATGATCAAACTATGGAACAAGATCGTGTAAAGCAAATGATTGCAGAGTATGTGAGCCAAGCTTTGCAAGAATTTGCGAGAGGATTACTGGCAGCGTTACCTACACCGCCGACGCCACTCCCCAATAATACCATCACCATGGAAAATCCTCAATCTGGGTTGGCAAACTCAGGAAGAGGAGATACTCCTAATGAATCTCTCGAAACGAGACCAGGTATATCTAATAACTCAGAATTACAAAATTTACTGCTAACCATGCAGAAACAGATGAAGGAGCAGAACGATCGCATCGAACAAATTCCTGGAGTACCACCTATCATCAAAGGCATTGATGTTGATAGGTATTCTCAACAACCTTGGAAGCCAAGTGCGGCACCCTTGCCTATACCCAAGAAGTTTAAAATGCCTGATGTTCCCAAATATGATGGAACAACTAACCCACGTGATCATGTGACTGATTTCACTACTGGAGTAAAAGGCAACGATTTAACAAAACAAGGGATTGTATCAGTCCTTGTCAAAAAATTTGGGGAAACACTTACCAAAGGGGCCCTAACCTGGTATTTTCTTCTCCTTGAAGATTCTATTGACTCTTTTGCTGAGCTTGCAGATTCGTTTATAAAAGCACACTCTGGTGCACAAAACGTTGAGAAAAGAATGGAGGACATATTCAAAATAGAACAAGGAGACATGGAACTACTCCGTGAGTTTGTAGACAGGTTTCAACTCGAAAAAATGCAGTTACCCAGGGTGCCTGACAAGCAACCTAAACGATAAAAGCTCAGAAGCTACGAGACGACTTAAGGAAGTCTAAGAGAAATCCCCGCTACAACATGGAACGATGTATATAACAGGTATAGTACTAAAATCAGAATAGAAGAAGATATCATTGCTCGTTCGAGAGATGAATATCATTCAAGATCCATACGTCCTGAATCAGATAGAAGATCAGGTAAAAACATGTACGATCCTTACTTAGGACCCTCGGGACGCGATATTCGTCCCAGGTTCGAAAGCACTAGGTCGGATTATAGACCAAAAAGAGACATAGTCTCATCCTCGTCTAGATCTAGGAAAGATCGAGATGAACGACCTAGAGGTAATACTCAGATTGGGGATCATACCTTTAATGTGAGTACTACTGAACTTGTCTCAATATTGAGGAACATGGGAGACAAGGTTAAATGGCCCAAAGAGATGCGGTCAAATCCAAATAGAAGGAACCCAGATCACTGGTGTGAATTCCATAACGATCATGGGCACAAAACTGCAGATTCCAGATTTTTACAAGGTGAAGTAGAAAATTTATTGAAACAGGGCTATTTAACAGAGTTGTTTAGTGATAAAGGTAAACATGCATATATGAGGAACATGAAGGGTCCCCCAAAACCTCCTTCTCCAAAATGAATCGTCAACGTGATACACGGAGGTGAAGAAGTAAACGGAGTGGTCTGTAAAACAACCACAAAGTTCACAATTACACATGGAAAACGGGCTCGTGAAAATATGGAAGAGGATGATATAACCTCTGATGATGCAGATATCGGCGGATTAATGTTTCCTCACAACGATGATCTGGTAATATCTTTACTTATTCATGACACTAACATAAAAAGAGTGTTGATTGATTCAGGCAGTTCAGACAATATCATTTTGTTAAGAGTCGTGGAAGAAATGCTACTAGGGAATCAAGTAATCCCAAGGGCACGAGCTATATTAGGGTTTGATAACTCTACGGTTATAACAAAAGGAAAAATTGAGATTAGCACTTATGCTGAGGGGGTGATCAAAAGTACCAGGTTCCAAGTCATCGATACTGACATGGCTTATAACGTGATCGTGGGAAGGCCATGGATCCACGACATGAAAGCAATACCCTCCATGTTGCATCAGGTAATTAAATTCCCCTCTGAATGGGGGATTCAGCAAATTAGAGGCGATCAGCAGACCGCAAGAAATATAAACTCTGTGGTACACTACAACAAGAAAACATAGGTAGAAGAATCATGAGATAAGGGAATCTCCCAAGCAGGGAACACCGCCCAAACAGTCATGGAAGAAATTACTACCCAAATAGGTACAGAAGGTATTATTGCTGAAACAGGTATGAAAGAAAATACTTACGAGAAGGAGAATCAAGTTAACACGGAAGGTGTACTATACCACACATATGCAAATTCCAGACCGGACGTCATTCATGAACCGGAGGAAGATGAGCACATCAAAAGAACTAAGGAGGAGCTCGAAGCTGTTCCATTATCTGAACAAAAGCCTGAACAAAAAGTGTATATAGGCACGAGGCTGGGCCCGCTCGAAAAGAAGAAAAGAAAGCAAGGACCATTCAAAAACCAAGTGATCGACGAAGAGGTACAGAAACTCTTGAAGATCGGTTCGATATGAGAGGTAACGTACCCTAACTGGCTAGAAAACACTGTGGTAGTACCTAAAAAGAATGGAAAATGGGGAGTATGCGTAGATTATACTGATTTAAATAAAGCATGCCCCAAAGATTCATTCTCATTGCCACATATAGATCAAATGATTGATGCCACNCATAGAATTAAGTGAGCATGAAATAATCTATCAGCCTAGGACTGCAATTAAGTCTCAAATACTAGCTGATTTTGTTGCTGACTTTAGTAATAGCATTGTACCTGAAGTAGAAAAAGAGTTACAACTCTTTAACGGTGCTAATCCAGGCCTATGGACCAAAAATAAAAGGTGTCGGCTTGGGCATAGTCTTAGTATCACCCACGGGTGAAAAGACACAGCAAGCTATCAATTGTTATCCTATAACTAACAATGAAGCAGAGTACGAAGTTGTTATTGCAGGGCTTGAACTCGCACGGGAGCTCTCAATCGAGCAAATTGTGATCAATAGCGACTCCCAACTGGTAGTAAATCAGATACAGGGGACTTACATCGCTCGAGAGACTCGAATGCAATAGTATCTTGAAAAAGTATGAGAGCTCGTGAGACAATTCAAAACGTGGAAGGTAATGCAAATACCTAGAGAGGAAAATGTAGAAGCAGATGCATTAGCTAACCTCGCAGTAGTCACGGAAGTAACAAACAAAGACAATGCAATTGCCGTCCAACTATTTCATTCAATGATCGACCAGGAGAGGAATGAGGTAACTTTCAACAACTTAACCTGGGACTGCAGAAACGAAGTTCTTAATTTTTTGCAGAATGGCACCGTACCTGAAGACAGGAAAGCAGCTCAAGCACTTCGCCGCAAAGCTACACGGTACTTCCTTATTCGCAACGCGCTTTGTCGCAAGATGTTCGGAGGACCCCTAGCTAAATGCCTCGGACCTAACCAAACGGAATTTGTGATGAAAGAAGTCCACGAAGGACACTGTGGAAATCACTCAGGGGCGAGATCCTTAGTGAAAACCCTAATCAGAGCTGGATACTATTGGCCTAAGATGGAAAAAGAAGCCGAGAACTTCGTATCCAAATGCACAGGTGCCAAAGGTTTTCCAATAACATGCATCAACCGGCGGAATTACTGCATCCAATAATATCCCTATGTCCTTTCATGAAATGGGGTATGGACATAGTAAGACCTCTTCCCACAGTTAAGGGACAGGTACAATTTTTACTCGTGCTAACCGATTATTTTACAAAATGGGTAGAGGCAGAAGCATTCAAAAAAGTGCAAGAAAAGGAAGTTAAAAGCTTCTTATGCGAAACATAACATGCCGCTTTGGAATACCAAAGGAAATCGTGTGCGATAATGGCCCACAATTCATAGGCTCGCAAATCACAGAATTCTTCGAAAGCTAGCAAATCAAACGGACCACTTCAACACCATACCACCCCGTGGCTAATGGTCAAGCTGAGTCAACGAATAAGGTCATCATCAACAATCTAAAGAAGCGGCTAGATAAAGCCAAAGGAAACTGGCCTGATGAGTTACCAGCGGTACTATGGGCATACAGAACAACTTCAAAAATAGCCACGGGAGAAACTCCGTTCGCACTTGTTTATGGCTAAGAAGCCTTAATACCTATGGATATTGGCAAACCAAGCATAAGGTTCTCAACAGCCATGGAGGGAGAAAATGATGACGAATTGAGGACCAACCTGGACCTGCTCGAACCACGGAGAGAAGCAGCATTGATACGGATGGCAGCTCAAAAACAAATCATAGAGCGTTATTACAACCGTAAAGCTCATCTCAGGTACTTCAAGATTGGGGACTTCGTCCTCAAAAAAGTCTTTCAATCAACGAAAGAAGCAGGTGCAGGAAAGCTAAATCCAAACTGGGAAGGACGTTACAAAATCCAAGGCATAGGTGGGAAAGGCGCCTATGAGTTGGAAGTTATGGACGACAGAGTTCTACCAACAAGCTGGAACGCCATCCACCTAAATAAGTATTAAAAAAGAATACCCCCGTCAGTTGTCAAACGCNATATTAGACCTGCAAAGACGCGAAGAAATAACACAATTCCCGGTCTAGGGTTACACTTTCTGATGGACGTCTTAAAGGGTTAAGCAGTCATCATCTAAAAAACTATATACCGTCGAGTCCGGAATATATCTCCTTTGCAGGAAAAGGACCACAAGGAAGAAATAATCAAGAACTCGAGATTTCATTCTTCAAAGCTCAAACACTTGGGGAACTATACACTAGTGAAGGCTAAGACGAAGCAAAAAAGACAATCAGAAAGTCAAAAGCTCGAGCAGAATCGAAAGAAATCAAAAGAGTCATACAAGTACAAAGCCTAATGCAAAAAGTAAAAATCTTCGAACATGTTCAGGTTGAAAGGAAAAAAATTAGTCACGAGAAAGAAATGTACATCTTTATACTTATTCAAAGATGTTGTAGCAAAAACATTTAGGGGTAAAAGATCATCATCAATATGCTCATTCAAAAAACTGTTATAAAATAAAACAGTTATGGATGAAAGATCTAAATCCTTGTATTTGTTCAGAAAACTGTTATCAAATAAAAACAGTAACGAATAAGAAAACATTTCCCTCGTACTTATTAGAAAACTGTTTCCAAAACAGTTGCGGGTAAAAACCTCAATCTTTATAAAAATTGTTACTAGTAAAAAACAGTTGTTCCCTTGTATTAATATCGAAAAATTGTTACCTATGAAAAATAGTTACGAAATACAAGAGTATATCGAATTTGTTAAACAAAAATAGTTGCAACATGAGTTTTAGACGATAATCAAACACATGTAAAATGTCATGGAAGTTCAAACAAAAAACTTTTCTTGGAAACATTCTTAAACATGTGTAAAATTCCTATCACTTTATTGCATTATCATGAAGTTGAGACATCTTCTTCATGTCAATTCTAAAGGTCCCTCTTCCATAAATTATGCCTATTACAAAAAGGCACCCATTTAATATTACACCGTGCCTATTACAAAAAAGTACGAGTAGTCTAAAGCATTCTACATGCAAAACTCAGAGGTAAAACTAACACCTCGAAAAATGAAGCATGCAAAAGACTTAAAGAGTGAAACAAAAACTCAACAAAAGCCATATTAGCATTAATATATTAAAACGGCTAAGAAAAAAATTAAGTATTTAACTTATACTTAGCCGTATGGAATTTTTATAATACATACATTGAGGTGCCCCTAAGTTGTCATTTGGGGACTTTAAAGAAATCCAAATTTACCCTCGATGGGACTGGAGGTAACCACCAATTGGGAAAAAGAAAAAAAAAGGGATGAACCAACTAAACTTCTTCAAGAGAGGGGTTGACTTTACTGGCAGAAGGAGCAAGAGCAACTAGGGATGAAGAGGCATGAGCGGCTGGAGTCTCACCATTAGGTGAAGAAAGGTTATGACCTTGTTGAGCCTTCTCCATGGCTTCCTTAGTTTTAGCTATTTAACCACTAAGGTCGAAACCCTCTTAACTCATTTCCGTCAATGTGTCAAGGCGAGAATTCATGTACGCCCAGCTCACATCGACAGCGGCCACCTCTTCAAGATCTTCATAATCCCTTACCCATACTTGAAGCTCAGCTCTCAATCTGTCCTTCTCCGCTTCCGCAACTTCATGGGCAGCCCTTAACGGTACAACCGACTCCTCTAGAGTTTGAGATTTGTCTAAAGCCTTACGAAGGTCCTCTTGAGTATGAGTGAGTGATTGCACGAGCTCGCCTGAGTATTCCTCCTTCTGCCCTAACAAGTTTTTCAAGTTTCTAATATCCTCTGAGGCACGGGACAGTTGCTCAGCGAACGAAGACTCCAGAACACTCTTGTCTTTATCAGCCTCACTGGAAGAAGCCTTCTCTACTGCCAGTTTTGCTGCCATGAGTCTCATCTGCCGCTTCAAGGTACTCATTTCCTCTTCTAAAGCATCCATGTCAATCCTTAGGCTATCATACTATGCTTTCCAATTATCAGCATCGGCCTGCAACTCTTTTGCCTCCTGGTCTGTGTTTGAAATCCTCTTCGTAAGCTCCATCCCTATAAGGTTAATCTACAAGAAATGAACCAGTTAGATATGGTAAATTTCATATACGAAAATGAAAGAGGATAACTTGCATCATACCTTCAAAGAAGTATGCACGACCTCATTGGCCCATGTAAGAGCACCGTGGCTGGCTAGCTTGGCTTTCTCAGAGGGAACTATCAAAGGCTTGAGCCACACTTTGGGCCCACACATTTTCTTGAAAAGATTCCCCTCAGCTGGAACCTCTATTACCACCTGCCGCATCTCTCTGCTGGAAGACCTTACTTCCCTAACGGAGGCATGGAAGCAGGCAGAGATGAAACAACAACAGGCATGGAGGGTTGAGGAGCTAGAGAAGCCACGGGCAAAGCAACAGGTACGGAGGGTTGAAGAGTCGAGGAAGTTACGGGCAAAGTAACAGCAGAAGCCGAAATAGCCAAAGGAACATATGAGACAGCTTCTCTCAAAGAAGCAGGAAAGACAGCAGCCAAAGGGATATCGTCAGGAGCAAGGTCAACACCTTCATGAATAGGGGAATGTGAAACGTCATCAAGGATAGAGGGCTCAACCACAGACACGGAAGGCAAGGTCAAGGGAGTAAGCTCATCATCTGAAACCACTCGCCTTCTTCGTGGCCTGTGTACTAAAGCACCTTCTTCTTCTTCTTCTACGGAACGAGACTCACCAATCTTCCTCTTCGAGGAAGATGAACCAACAATAATTTCTTGGGCCTGAGCCAAAGACATCTTCAGGATAGATGAAGCAGACACCCCACGAGCAGAGAACCCTATTAAAAGGGAAAAAGTTAAATGACAAAGAAAGAAGAGACTCGAGTAAGGAAAGAAGCAAGAACAAGATCTTCACTTACCGTGGGTCTTTACATGCCAACCATACCTCCCAGCGAGGTACTTCTAAGATCTCTCTTCTAAAGGAGCAACGGACAATAATTTTTCTACCCAATCACGGATACCAGAGACATTCTCAACAGTATCCATGATTGTTGAGAGAAGAGAAACAGATACGGTATTAATAAAATATCTCAAGTCAAAACGAGGAAAAGAAAATAAATGTGAGCTAAAGCATACTCACGTGCGCGATTCCACTTCTCAGGGAAGGGAAGATTTTCTTCACCCACTAGACCAACAGTGGGTACAGCAACATACCGGAGGTACCGACCCCTATCCTTATCATCTCCAGGGGTTACCAGCACTCTTTTGCTTCTAGCAGTCAGAGTAAAAACCCCTTCACGAAATAAGGTAGGATAGTAGAGATGAATAAGATGGTTGAAAGTAAAAGGAACCGAGGCTAAAGAATCCAAACTCTTAAGACAGGCGACAACTCGCCACACAAGCGGACCAACTTATCCAAAGCAGATATTTGAAAAAACGGCATAATTCAATTATGACTGGGTCAATGGGGGGTCTAAACCCTAGAGTGAAAGGGTACGTATAAACAAAAGAATATCTCGTCTTGTAAGACGTTATTCTTTGATTACTATTCGGAATATAGACAGGGAAATCAGGCCTCCAAAAGCACTCCCTACGAACAAGGAAAATCTGACCCTCAGTTATAAGGATTGGATAACTTCCAACACTCTCAAGGGAAGAAGATTGGTCTACAAAAACTTGATTATCTCTAGCAAAAACAAACTCAGCAGGGACAATTTCATCAACACCAGGTTCACGAAGGCGTTCACCTCTACCTCTATACAAAGACTAAGAAACCCTAAACCTCGGAGAAACTAGAGATCTAGTGGAAGGAGAAGGAATTATCTGAGAAGAAGAGGAGCCCCTAGAAGGAGTGGATCCTAGATTTCTAAGTCTACCACCCCTCGGACTCCTAGTCGGAGCAGAAGACGGCGTTAAATTTTCATTATCTATTACTCCTTGAGGACAATCGACAAACATGGAAAAAAAGAAAGGTATTTATACTTGAGGACAATCGTCAAACATGGAAAAAAAGAAAAATAATGATGAAAACTCATAATTGAAGATGTCACTTCGGGACTGACGCAGCCGCAAAAAGCCCTAAAAGGTGCCGAGTAATTACAGAACCATCCGAAAAGAACATGTGGTATGAGCATTAAATGGAAGTGACAAGCGACGCCTATGATGCAGAGAAGGATACAATGTTTCGAGGAAAAGCGGCGGCAAAATATTCCCTCCATAAATAAATATCCACTTACCAAATATTAATCGATAAATATATGGTAAGTGGGGGGACTATCTGTATTGGTAAAAAAAAGTTTCACACGTAAGCCAGCTTTTGACAACTCAGCCAGTTACGTGGACACAGGAGAATGCGACAGCTGTATGTGATTCTTTGAAGAGGTACGGAACAAAGAGGCACGATTCAATAAACCCTCGAGCTTATCAGCCACGGGAAACTCAACCTGATCAATACAAGGAACAGGCACGGCCAGAATGAATCTAGACAAAGATACGGGTAGATTCAAGGGCCCACAATTGATTACTCGAACGTTATATAACCGTACCCCAATTACTATTATTCTTTGTAACGCCTCATTAATGTCATAATTAGTCATTAATGAGCAACCATAGCAATAGTTGTACGTTATATCAAGAAATCTCTTCTATAAGGGAGGGGAATGCAGCTTGTAAAGGCATCTGATTCTAAAATACAATTTACTTCGCTTTTCTATATTTCTGCAATATTGTCTATTATTCATTTTTCTATATTTCCTTGATTATCAGTAACCCGTGTTCATCTTAGAAAAAGCTTTAGCCAAATGATCTAATTCTTTGATTAAACATTGTTGAATAAGTATTTGATGGGGGTTGCAGATTTGTATCATGTTAAAATGAGATAAAGGATGAATCTAGCTTCGTTGAAGCAAATTGAATTGCAGGTTTCCCTAAAGGGAACAACATGTCTTCATTCTTCTTTCACGTGCTCTTTGCTGCACATGTACCTTTAATTTACCTTTCTTTTTAGCACAGACATGTATAGTTATATTAAACTTCACCTTTCCTTTTAGCACAGATATAAATTTTGATTTGATAATCTTTTTTTAATTGCATCAACACAACAATTGGCAACTAAGTTTAAACTATTAGTGAATGATTCAAGTTCTTTGCTATCATAGTAAACTTTACCCAGCAAAAGGTACTAAGGGTAGCTATCCATTTGCTATCATAGTAAACTTTACCCAATAGTGTTACAACTATTTGGCCCGAGAGGACAAAGAATACAAACATTTGATATTTGGAGCCATAATTTGAGCTTATAACTTGAGTCAGGAAATGTTTCTGTGCTTTCACATATTGGCACTATATCTCCTGCTTCCTCACGTGGTTGATTAAATCATAAATTTTAAAATGCAGCAGTTTTTGGTGAGCTGATCCTTTTATGGAAAGCACCTTGCACTTAATTTTCTAACTAAAGATGTTATAAAGTATATGTTGTTTCTTATTTTATTTCTTGGAGCTTAATCGGGCTTCAAATAGATGTTGGAAATGAAAATTCCAAAGCTTAGGATTGTCAAAGAAATTGATAACCTCATTTATTGGAATTTATTACTACCTTAAAGTTTGCTCAACTTACTAACTACTATCTACAAAAGCAATAGATATTCCTAACGAGCTATTCATTCTATTTAGGGAGTTCCACCAAAAACTGTCGGCACTAGATATTTTTTATGCTTTAATTAGATCATCTAGAAAAAGAAAATGACCACCATCAACCCGCCTCAAAAGATACTCGAATGGGTTGTTTGCTCGATGGAATAAGGATAATAATCCCGAAACAAAATTTGGGATTAACTTTATTTTAAATTTAATTTGGGATATTAGTTAATCCAGGGATAATTTTTATACTAAAATAGTGGGATTAGCTATCCCATATAGAAGGTGGGATAGCTAATCCCATGGAATATTCCGCCCAATGGATATCCTGGGAAATCCCACCCTTATACCAAACGACCCCTAAGTATTAAAATTGTATTTAAGATAATTTAAAATTAAATTCTAGGGAGATAAACATAGCTGATGAAGAATTTGAGAAACTTATCCGAGCGAGCTCATAATATACTAGGAATTTAGTATCAGCCTCCAACTACGTAAGAAATGGCAATTATAACGAAGAAACAACTCCTAAAAGTGACATTTTTTTTCAATTTTCTATTTATCGTTTGGTTATGATTGGCATTTCTCAAATTGTTGGAGACTGATCCTAATATTTTATGAACTTGAATTGGTTTCTCAAATTGTTGAGCTATCTTGTAATCCGACTTATCTTAAGCATCCTGATGCTTTTGTTTTGATAAATAGGAAGATCAATATTGCCCGAGGCATATCCAATACATAAATCAGCAAAACAGACAAGCAAAACAGCACATAACCTTAAACTAATGGCAATTTTCTTGAAGTTTTGAGTTTTCACATGGTATAAAAACAAACAAAGATGATATACAGATTAAAAAATAGATGAAGCATATGACTTTTTATGCCTTTGTTTGATGAATATGATCCATTAATATATTGCCAGAGGCAAATTCAATATATAAACAGCAGTGGACGTGCAACAACTGTCTGGGAACAAGTTGTATATGAACAGTTAATTAGTGGCTAAACCTTCTCTATTATAGCTTAGAACTGTACCTGTCCATTCATCAGTAAGAATACACAATATACAGTAATTTCTACGAACAACTAATTCCAGCAGTTGTTAATAACATTACACATATTGGACTAGCATATATAGGAATCTTCAAATTTACATGATTAAACTATCATTCTAAATAATAAACGAGACGCAGAGATTTAAGTTCCGTGAATGAGGGAGGCCTCAAAATCCTCCTCCTCAAGCTCAACTGAGGATTTAGTTTCACCTGCTTTTGCCTCTAAATCATCAAGATAGTGTTGATAGATATATGATGCATATCCCCATAATCCCAATAACAGCGAAAACACCTTCAATCCACTCATCCTATCTTTCAAGAACACCATAGCAAAAATTGGCACAACTGAAGATCCTAAATTGATGATCACATTAGAGAACAAAGAAGAAGCCTTGAAAACCAATCCAATTGAACCAACAGCATACATCTGCCACGAAATGGCCGTAAAAACCAAGTTCATAACATATGACAATTTCCCTGATCTGTACTCTCCCATTTCCTTCCCTAAATCCTTCCAATTGCCACTGGCAAAAAGCCCTGCTGTAGAAGTGAGTGTCACGAATAGACCAATAAAAAACGACATTTTCATGACGACCTTTAATGCGCCACTCTTGAAAACCTTTTGAAACGCGAGTTCTGTTAGAGAGAACTGCACTGCGTAACCAAGAGACCCTATAGTGGTAGCTGCAAAACCTATTAAGAGATATGCCTGAGACATTTCTTCACTGGCACTCGTCTCATTTTGGAAAATAATGACCGAGGATGAAAAGGAGAGAAGCACGACAGAGTTCAATATAATTGGCGTGATCTTTTGCCCGTTGAGGAGGAACGAGGTGAGCGCGTTAAACGCCAATTGAGAACCGGAAATTAGAGAATATGTTGAGGCCGGAAGGTACTGTACTCCAACTGTAAATAACATAGAGTTTGCTACTTGCAATAAACCAAGGAAGATGTAAACCGAAGCACGAACAAATATGGAAGGCTGGTGAATGATAAGCTGCTGTTCATTGTGTTTTGTGGCTGAAGGATAGCAAATGATAGGTAGAAGAATAGGGAAGCCAGCAGTTTGTACCAATGTAGCAATCCATCTGCTTTGACCACCTTGCTCATAGTATACTCTGCCCAAGAGAGTTCCAACTGCTTGGCCAGCTAGAGCGAAGAATGTGAAGATAAATATTTGGAGCCACAATATGAACTTACTTGATTGAAGCCTGCTGGTTGCATTTTCAGATGTCTCTATTCCTTCCGCTTCTTCAACTGTCAAATGAAACAGGCCAGCAGAAAAACAGAAAGATGTCAATCAAACAAATATAGTCTTGAATCTTGATTTTGAATAACTTCAAGTCCAGAAAAGGACAACCTAATGTTCATAACCTGAGTAAAAATATCAGGGGTTCGAATTCTGGTGTATTACTTACTTAATTGGAAGTCTTCTTTGTACCTCTATTAACCATTTGACATTTGAAGATCCAAACAGTGTCATAATATAAAGAGAAAGAGTATTAAAATGAAATGATTCAGAATCATAGTGCATCAAGCATCTACCCGTATTTCGAGTGGTGCTCCCTAAACATCAAACTCTTACAAGATCCCCACATAATGTTATTGAAGGTCATTAAATCCAAACTTGATTCAAACATATACTGGAATTTACAGGACATGTTTTATAAGATATTTATCTTTATCTGAATGTCTTAATCATGGCCAACATTTTTTTGTTTTTTCCACTTTTTTTTCTAGTAAAGTTGTTGCCATGTGACATGTTAAGTCTCTTGCAGAAATGCAGGGTAATGCTGCACACAATAGACCCTTGTAAAAAATATTTATACTATGGATGGATATAAATTAACTTCTGAGTACTAAATTCTAGTTTTTTAAAAATAATAATTTTGTATTCGATATATAGTGTTGAAAATAAAGAATAAAAACTGCCAAGAACAGTGATGAAGCCAGAAATGTTTTCAAGGGTGTTCAAACTTGAAAGAACTAAAAGAAAATTTCCGACAAAAGGTGTTCAATATATATTTTATACATCTAAAATCAGCATTTTACTTATATATACAATATAATTTTTCGTAATATTTCGGTGACCTTATACAAAGGTGGCTTCGCCCCTGGCCAAGAGTGAAGAGCAAATTTGAATGAAAAGATTAAACTTATAGACGATCGATAAAGATGAAACGATCTATTCAAAAATTCTCATGCAAGACTTCAGAAATTGAATCAAAGTTAGAAATGGAGAATTAATTGAAAATATACAAAAAAAAAAAAAAAAAAAAAAAAAAAAAAAAAAAAAAAATTACAGCACTTGATTTGGATTCCTTAAGCCGTATAAGAACAGATTAACAGTCAGAACACAGCATTTTTTCCATATTTGGAGAAAGAGAAATACCCAGGAGGGTGTGATGGAAATTAGTCGGGAAAAAACAGAAGAAAAAAAACATCTTCCCTAATTCACACTGATCAAGTTGGGGACTGACTTTTTCAACTCCAATTTAATGAACGTAGAGCATTCACTCATATCTTTTTCTTTCTATTATTGATCTTTAATTAACACCCGGAGACGGCGACACAAACATGGAGAAATTTTTTTTATACAACCTAGACTTTTCAGATGACAGGATTTTTCTGTTAATTAAAGGTTGAAATTCCCATTTTCTTATATATATATATATACAGCTGTAGACGCCTAATTTAACAGAGGACTGATACGACGAAGAAGAAGAAGTAGAGAGTAACTGACAAGTGAGGTGCAGCAGCTTTTCATGAGCTCCTTCCATTGAAAGTTGAAACCCCTGAAAAGTTGGAGAAACCGGTACTGTATTTTCTTTGAGTGAAGTAATGGACAGCCAAATATAAATGTAAAGACAAAAGTTTTATTACTATTAATATATGACATTGCTTTTATTTGCACTCTCTTCTTCTCTTTATTTTACAATGATTTGCTTCTTGTTTTATTAATGATTTGCTTCTTAGATGAATCGAGGGTCCGTCACAAATAGACTCTCTACCTTCTTAAAATAGAAGTAAGGTGTGCATACATACTAACTTTTTAGACCATACTTGTAAAATTATATTAAGTTTGTCATTATTATTTTTTATGCGCTACGTTATTTATTCTTTTTCCCATTTGTTCTGTAAAATATGCCTCCTTTATTTCAAAAAGTGAATTTAAAATCTCTATTCTTACCCCTAACTCGCCCGAAAACAAGATATGCATCCATTGAAGATACAACTTGAAGAGAAAGAGAAATAATTTGCAGAAGTTAGTCTTGCCTGCATAATTAATATTTGACTAATTCAGATTTGCAATCTGGCTATAGGAATAATTTGCAAATTATTCATTATCGTGCAGTATAGTTGTCAATTAGATGTACATGTTTAATTAATAGTTACAGGTCAGAAATTATTATTATTAATGCTGCGTGGTTGTCTTTGAAATGTTTAATAATTGAATGTCAGCAATGCACGTGACTAGTCATGCCAAAGTCATGAAACAAAGGATGAATATATAAACAGATAACTAAGGTCATTACGGTTTTTCATTTAGATATTTTAATTAGGTCTTGTTTCGATTTAACACTTATAGGATATCTAAACTATACCTATATATATTTTGCACTAACTTGAAAATACCTCAAACGCGAATTTGCAAGCGCTTCTTACATAAAAATAATTAGTCAATTAAATCGTTGATTACATTTGAAATTATTATTTTCACACCTTTTTTGGACAACTTTCTATAATTTTTCTTAGGTTCTTCTTTTACATCAAAATAATTTAAACGACTAATCATTTCCACGCAAACACAAGCTTAAGGTATTTATAAGAAGTGCAAAATATGTTTGATTGGTACACTTTTAATCTATGTGTTTAATTGAAATAAAACCTACTTAAAATATCTAAATAAAAAATAATGACATCGTAAATGTCTCCGCAAATATTCAGCCATGAAACAACAGCAGAAAAAGGCCATGTACGCAAAGTGAAAAGGGGAGAACAATAATGTAACGACAAAAAAGAGAAATACAACCAAAAGGGGGCTAAAAAGGAAATTACTCCACATTAGTCTCTGTTTTTCTGTTTGTTTTCCCTTTTCATCTTATTCTTAAAGAATTATGTACGGAAAGATAAAAACGAACAAACAAAAAAATCGAGCAAAAGTTATTAGCAACGACACCGTAGTTCAAGCTTTTATTTTCCCATATGAGAAAAAGAGTGACGATAGTATAACAGTGACGGATCTAAAATTTTATGCAAGCAGGTTCAATCTTATAATTACATAACTTTAGTCATACAATAGTAGTTGTCAAGTGGGTACAAATAAAATATTTATACAAAATTTACGCAGCTTTAATCCTAATTTATACGTATACACTACCGTGTGCGTCTGCGACGGTAGTGCAATAACATGTTTTAACTATTGTAATCAAACATTGAGTGCTAAGACGTATTTAATTAACGAAAAGATTTTAAATATATAAAATAAGTTGAGAGGTCAGTTTCTCGTGGTTAATTAACTTATTGTTAGGTGCCAGGTAAAGAGTTTTGTAGAGTGTGGATAACATTTGATTATGAGGGTATTTTTAGTGGTTTAGAACGCACCTTGGGTACCTCTGGTTAGTGGGGTGCGGAAAATGATATTTCAACCACCAAATGAGGTAAGCCATTTCATCTGAATATTCCACAAAATTAAAGGGCTTGAGTACTTATTGAAAGGAAAAACAAATTCGATAAATTGATTTTAAGAAAAAAAGCTCAAGAGAGAGTATAAATACATGGAGATTTTTATGAAAGAAATTCAAAAAATATACAAACATGCCAAGGGCATACAATATCTACAATTTATACATAAAACAATAATTTTGACCGTATAATATTTCGACAAAAGCGAGTTTGGATCAATCCCCTTCCACCAACCTAAGAAGATTTCGTGAATGTTGATGAATATTTACACTTAATAAATTTTTAATTAATTAATGTTACTTTGATAAATGATAAATGACAATCTTTTGTAATCGTAGATGAGTTCATGTTTGCTCTATCTATGCCTTCTTTCCCGCCTAAGGAATCTTTTCATTTTATGTTTTTATCACACCCCACCAAGATTCCAACGAAGGAAGCTGATTCATAGCTTATTAAATTTCAGTTTTCTTAAGACTGGTTAGTTTATTCAGAACAACGCAAAATTTGCTATAAATTAATCAACTTGGTTTAATTCATTAAGGTGGGAAACATTGCAGTTGCCCCAATTAATTGTTCCTTTCCATTTATTGCACTGATATTCAGTGGCTCAACTCGGCATAAAATAAATCTTTTTTAAAAATTAAATACAGAGTAGTACTTTAAAACCAGTATAAAATTAGTATTAAACTGATGCAAAAATATGTGTCCAGGTTTTATTGAAGAAATCACTTTATTTGACTTCATTGGATACTCGAAAGCACAGTTCTTTTTTATGGTTTATATAGTGAGGTTTGATCTATTTTCTATAAAAATAGAAACGGACTCAATGGAGGTAATGAATGTCATTAATAATGGACATGCAACTTTAACTAATCTAATTCAATCATGCAGATGGTTAATGCGTCAGTTCTTCTACGGCATAACTTTTGGTACAAACAATATGGGTTGTAATATGTTAATTGTTACTTAGTATGCAATATAACTATCTCTTATTACTCAAAAAAAAAAAAAGTTGCTGAACTATTTTACTTGTAACAAGAAAAGCCACTAAATAATTTTTTGTAACAAAAAAATTACGCAACTTTTGCGATACGTGAATAAGTAAAGTAACTTTTTCATTACTGTCGGAGTTGAACTAGTTAGATATTATGATTCCTACAGATATCAACAAAGAAAAGATCTAAGGCTGGAATAGGATCTCCAGTCCAACTGTGGCGAAATTAAAAATATTCTGAAGAGTTTAAATTTAAAAGAAATAAAAAAAAAAATCGGTAAAAAATATTTAATATGTATTATATACTTTTAAAATATATACTTTTAATTATATATATATACCGTGAAAGCTTCCACTGAGTCCAAGTAAAAGAAAAAATCTGAAAAGTACGGTTGCGATAGGTCCCAAGCAGGAAGGAATCTCAAGGGAGTGTGTCTTTGCAAAGATTCTAAAGTTGGTTACAAGTTATACTCCACTCCCACAATCTTTTTGGTGACGAGTGACAAACTGACAATGATATGGTAAAACTTTATCGTATTTCATTTATACAATATCAATATATGTATGATATGGGTTTTGCACATGAATTTTAAACACTTAATTATGGTTAAGTTATATATTTTTTAATTACTTAAGTACAATAAATTAATATAATAATATAAATACCACATACATCCAATTATATTGTGTGAGTTGATTGCAACTTGTGTCTGGCATAAACGGACAAAGCACGGCACATTGACACGTGACGTGTCTGTCCTCGGCCCCACTCCGTTGCTCCTACAGGCTATAGCCACTTATCTAGCGAACTAAAGTTTTATCCTTAAACAGTTTATGCATTAATTTATTATGATTAAGTTATAAATAAATTGTTTACCCTAAAATTTGGATAACAATTGAACTTATATTGTGATTTTAAGGATATATGATTTCACTCAACACTAATTGATAAATACAAAAGTAAATGACAGAATTGAATTATAAATAATTCAAACCAGAGTTCAAATGAAGCTCCAGCCCTGGAGTCGAGATACTTTCGAACTGATAAGTGCAAGAACAGTAGAAAATGGAACAAATTGATGAACAATAATGTAAGTGAGAAATAAAGAGTTGTATTGCTTTATTCTCTGTGAATGATGATCTTTACAAATAATTAAAACTCCTCTTTATATAGTAGAAGAATTCTACTTATGGTATAACTCTAATTACAGAAGGAAATCACATAATTAGCTAATTAACCGCTTCTGATTTGATCCGTCCGAGATCTATGCCATGATCCTCGACCAGTTACAGATATCTCGCTCTTCCGTTACTAAGCTATCTCCGGTATTACTTGGTGTCTGTTTCCCTCGGCTTCAATTGCTACCAACCTCGACCTCCAAAGAGACTTTGATATCTAACTCGATGCCTCAGTTCCGTGATTTGGCCGAAGCTGACCTTCGATGCAACGTTCCAGTCTCGATCAAATAGCAAAATCCGGTGGCCCCGATTTCAACCGTATACAAATAGTCTCCTCGTTTTATGGAGTATAATGACAAGAAACGAATTGAGGCTTCGATTTTTTTACCTCAATAAACTATGATGTCATCCTCGTGACGTAAGCGATGCAAGTAACCGAAATGTCCCGTCGGTACAGTTCCCCAAACCATTAATGAGCGTTAGTTAGCGGTCGACCACTAGTGTTGTTGAAACGTCGCCGTAAATTCATAAATAGGCCTTCTCCTTATTGAATCAAACTTTACTTTCACTTTCATCTAATCTTTAAAGCCTTTACCTCTCTCAAGTTCTTCTCTTCATTAATCTTCAGGTTTCACCTCTAGTCTTCAAACACCAAATCTTACTATCTTCTTCTTTCCTCAACTCATAAAATGGAGAAAACTTCTAAAATAGTTCCAAAAAAGGAGAAAGCTTATTCTTCTTCTTTATGGTCGGCTGGCGACAAAACGTTGGTGGATCCGCTCCCTGAGGAGTGCGTTCCTGGACCGTGTGTCCTTAAATCCGATTTTAAGATCGAGAAACCTCCCTCGATGTCTAGTCGATGCGAGCATGTGTCGACGTACATTTAATCGATAACCGTGGGGTATCTCGAGCAGATCAAGAGAGATTGCAACTGGAGGGATAAAGTGGTAGTGATTTCATACCCTGAAGAGAGCATTACCACCCACGTGGAAGGGTACCTGAGTGTTTACACTTACCCTTTCACGTTGGGCCCCCTCGACCATGTTATCATTAACTTCTGCCGGCAGTACCAGGTGACCTTAGGCCAAATCCACGCTTCCTTTGGCGCATAGTCATTATGCTCTGATTCGTCACGAGCAAAGCCGAGGGGATTCCATTCACCCTCGATCACCTCATCAGGTTGTACAACCCTCGTATCTTCCGAGGGTTGATCGAACTGCAATGTCGGGCAACCATGGTGTTGTTCTCGAGCATCGACGAGGACAAAGATAGAGGATGGATGGGTAGATTTGTTCGAGTGAGGACCTCCGATATCATCCCGACAGAGAAGATTCCATTTCCTGAGAAATGGGATATGAAGGGTAAGTGACACTTCACTTGTTAATTTCCATGCTTTGTTCTGTTCATCTGCTTTATCTAATGCCTTCTTTCATTATGCAGTGGTTTCTAAGATGCCTTGGGCGATCCCCGACCTCGAGAGCTGGGTCCAAAAATTAGCCTCGACCCTCCCTTACTCTGAGCATTGTTGGCGCGATTTGGTAAAAGATCGATGAGAGGCAAAGAACCATGGTAAGATTCCTCTTTTACATATCCGTTGAATTGGTAATATCTCTTTATACTTATTTAATTTCCTTGTGTGCAAGCTTGAGCAAGGATGCATCCATGAGGCCTCCGTATGGTGAGGAGGAGGCTTCGACTCCGGTTTCGAAACCGGCGAAGGACAATAAGAGAAAAAGGGCCTCGACCTCCCAGCACCCTAAGCCCAACAAGAAGAAGAGATCGATTAGAAAATCGAGGATAGATGTTGTTTCCTTCCTTGCCCATGTAGTTCGGGAACTAAGGGAGGAAGAAAAAGAAAATAAAGACGGTGACTCGGTGCTTGTGACCCGAGTGAGAAAAACCATGGAGACCTCCAAGGTCGCTAAATCGGTGGCGGTTGATGAGGCCCCGCCTTGTGTTGAGGATGAAAAGTCCCTGAATCGTCCGAGATCGAAGCTTCTTCTCGTCAAATGGCAAGTATATCTGAGGGGGATGGTCCCGAGACCCCTCGAGTTGAAAAGATCTCCCCAAGCGACTCACTTGGGGAAATGACAGCAGGTCACTCGCCATACCTTCCTGCCTTTTCCGAAGAGTTGATACGGGATGCTCAATCTTTGAGGACCCCCGAAGAAGGCGGAGTCCTCGGTGGGGAGGATCTCTTTTGGGATTGCTTTACCAGGGTCGAGGATGCCTCCGACCTGAACGACGCATCCACCCTCTTCGAATAGGCCCAACGACTTCTGAACCAGGTAGATTTTAGTTCTTTTGTTGATGTAGCATTCTTCTATTTTTTGTCTAACTTCCTTCCTTTTCTATACAAGCTTTTTCCAAGTCCCGGGCCGAGTTGAGCCAGTGTGAGGCCGACCTCCAGAGGCTTTCGGAGGAGAGGAATGCCTTCAAACTTCACTGTGGGAAAAAGGATGAGGAAATAAAAGACCTTCGGGTCGAACTGGCTAAGGCTCACAAGGAGCAGATCAACTTGATCAAGTAAGCAATGATACTCCTAAAAGTTCATGGGATTGATTCGGGAGTGGAGGCTACGTTTCAATATCACATTTGCAGCAAAAGATTGAGAGGATCGAGTTGTTCCGAGAGGAGGTCGATCAAGTGAAAGTGAAGTCCTACGGGTGGAAGGAAGGCATGGACCGCCTTGCTGCTGAGAAAGAGACTGCCCTGGCCCGGTTGTCGTCATTCAAAGCCCAACTTCGAAGCATGAAGGAAAAGTGCTCGGCTCAGGAAAAGAATATAGAATAGCTCGAGGTTCAGTTGGCTTCCAAACTCGCAAAGGCTCAAGCTGAAGCCGAAAAAGCAAAAGCCGAGGCTGACAAGATGGTGTCTATTTATAGGGCCGCTGCCGAAGCCACTCAAGATCAAGTACGGGAGGCTCCTGGTACTACTAAAACACGAGCACATTGGATTGCCGAGCTTGAAAAATTCCAATCTCGGAGGGAGACCCTCGAAGAGATCCACTCCCGAGGCTTCGATCTTTCCGAAGAGATAGTAAAGGCAAAAGAGCATGAAACCGATGCTATACTGTTAGTCTCTTCTGATGATGACGACGATGATGGCAACAAGAGTGAGTCCGAAGATGGCGAGGAGCCCGAGGAAGAATCTACCCTTGAGGAAGGAGCTGCCCCCGAGAATAGCTAGGAGTCTTTGTATTTTTTCCTTCTTTTTGTGTAGGACCCTGGTTGAGCCTTTGTAAATACCTTCGTTCATATATAAAATATTTCCTTTTTGAATTTCGTCTCAATTTTTTGACTTGTGAAAATTTTGATTTGCTTTGTGCCTTGTAAAATTTTTGATATACTTCATGGCCACTGAAAAATACGTCTGTGACTTCGAATATTAGGCAACTTGGCCAAAGTCAAACTAATATAGTCTTTGTAGTCGAGTGAGCACTTGCTCGAACTCGAAGTTGGAAGACCCTTAGGTTTTAGTTGAGGATGAACACTCGAACTCAAAAAATATGATGGCCCTTAGGCTCTCGAATCGGGCCGATATGGCCTCATAAGAGTGGCTTTTCCCTTTTCAACTTAAAATTTTAATCGTGTAAAAAATTTGTTATGCCTTAGCACGATTTCGTTCAGTACTAATTCGTTTGAAGGTTCGAACAGTTCGATACCCCTTAAGGTTTTTCGAGGGCTGACATTGTCGATGCCTTTTGGTTATTTTGACGAGGATAGCCTTTTCAACCAGTTTATAAAAAAATTCGAAGTCCTATTTTTATTGCGGGACTCGGACATCTCCGAGCCGTGTTAGTTTGTCCGTAGCCTTGGGATCTTCCTCTTGGGTTTATTTTCCCAATTATACTTCGAACCCGTTTGAAGTGTTAGTCCCCGAGTAGGGTGTCCTTGGCCTATAAAATCGAGGATTGCCTTTTTAAGGTCTTACGGTCTTGAAGTTTAGTAATTTGAACATGTCGATTTTTGGATGGCAGTCCCCGAGTACGGGGTTAAATTTTCGAGCTTTAGTTGCGATAGGCCCTTGAGCCAGTTTCCATAATAAATCATAATTATGAAATCGTAGAGTAGAAATACATGTGTACATGTTTTTCCACTAGGGCTCGAGTAATCTACATGGACACGGTTCATTCGACTGTTTGGCCCTTTAAAAAATTCACCTATCAAGACCTTGTTGATATGAAGTATTTTCCTTGAAAATATAACATTCGAGGGTGATGTCCCCCAGTATTTGAGGTTGATTATAAAGAAGCCTCGGATACTGTTGAATTGCTCGAGGGTGATGTCCCCCAGTATTTGAGGTTGATTATAAAGAAGCCTCGGATACTGTTGAATTGCTCTAAGTTAGCACAAACAATGGTTGCCTCGTTAAAAACCTTGCCGAAAAAACTCATTTGGGATAAAACTCGGTCGAAGGGAAAAGAGTGCAACCCGTGCTTTCAGACCTAAGGACTTCATGTTTGGAGCAAACTTCGATGCCTTCGATCGAACGCCTGCAACAAGTTAGTACAAAATATAAACGAAAAAGGAGGTCATACATTAATTATAATATCGTTGAGGAGTGACATGTTCTAATTATTTGGTAGTTGTTCGCCGTTCATCGTGCCAAGCTTGTAGGATCCCTTTATGATGATGTCGAGGACCTGATACGGTCCTTCCCAATTTGGGTCGTGTTTTCCTTCATTTGGATCTCGAGTGTTGAAGGTGACTTCTCTCAAAACTAAGTCCCTGATTCTAAAATGGCGAAGGTTGGCCCTTAGATTTTAATACCTTTCAATGCACTGCTTTTGTGCGGCCATTCGGACGAGGGACGCTTCCCATTTTCACCTAGTAATTCGAGGCTCGTATTCATCGCCTCGAGATTTGACTCTTCCGTTGTGTATTGAAACCTGATGCTAGGTTCCCCCACTTTGACAGTGATCAGAGTTTCGATGCCATATACTAAGGAGAATGGTGTTGCCTCCGTATTGGATTTTGACGTTGTTCGATACGCCCAAAGGACTTTGGGCAAAATTTCTCTCCATTTTCTCTTGGCGTCATTCAATCTTTTCTTTAGATTCTGAATGATGGTCTTGTTTGTCGATTCGGCCTGTCCGTTCCTACTAGGATGATACGGTGTCGATAAGATCCTTTTATTTTGTGATCTTCAAAAAAATTTGTTATTTTTCTGCCGATGAACTGTTTTCCGTTGTCGCATACAATTTCGGCAAGTATCCCGGATCGGCATATGATGTGATCCTAGATGAATTCTATAACTTCTTTTTCTTTGACTTTGTCGAAGGCCTATGCTTCAACCCATTTAGCAAAATAGTCAGTCATAAATAGAATGAATTCAGCTATACCTCGGGCCGATGACAGAGGGCCGACGATGTCCATTCCCCATTTCATGAATGGCCATGGGGATAAGACTGAATGAAGTAGCTCTCTAGGCTGGTGGATCATCATCGTATGTCTTTGGCCCTTGTCGCATGTTCGAACGAATTCCATAGTGTCTTTTCTATATTGGCCCAATAATATCCCGCTCTGACAATTTTACGAACAAGTGATTCGGCACTGGAATGGTTTCCACAAGTATCCTCGTGAATTTCTCGTAGGATGTAGTCGGTGTCTCTCGGTACCAAACACACTACCAACGGTCCATCGAACATCCTTCTGTATAAAGTTCCATCTTCGGCCAGAGTGAATCGTGCAGCTTTTGCTCGTAGAGTCCTTATTCATTAGGGTTTGACGGGAGTTTCACGTTTTTCAAATACTTGATGCATTTATTACTCAAATCCCAGGTTAGGCTTGTGGAGATTATTTCGTTATTGTCTTCTTCGATCACTAACTTCAAAAGTTTCACGACAGTCCTAGAGCTGATTTCGTCGTCTTCGACCGATGATCCCAAATTTGCAAGGGCATCGGCCTCACTGATTTGTTCTCGAGGTACATGCTGTAAGGTCTATTCTTTAAACCGATGTAATGTTACTTGCAATTTATCCAAGTACCTCTGCATTCGATCCTCTCGAACCTCAAAAGTTCTGTTGACTTGGTTTACCACCAGTATGGAGTCACATTTGGCATCGATGACCTCTGCTCCCAAGCTTTTAGCCAATTCGAGACCTGCAATCATGGCCTCGTACTCGGCCTCATTGTTAGTCAACTTAGAAGTTTTGATAGATCGCCTAATTGTATTACCTGTGGGCGGCCTCAAAATGATGCCTAGCCTGGACCCTTTCACATTCTAAGCGCCATTTGTGAAAAGGGTCCACACCCCCGATGATGTACCAAATTTTAACAAAAGTTCAATTTTGACCTCGGGTACGAGGGCTGACGTGAAGTCAGACACGAAGTCTGCTTATCATACCCACTGAGTTCGACGACCCATTTGGCCAATCGACCCGATAGTTGGGGCTTATGCAAAACATTACGAAGAGGATAAGTGGTCACCACACATATTGGGTGACACTGAAAATGTGGTTTTAGTTTCCTAGATGCGCTTATTAGAGCAAGCGCCAATTTTTATAAGTGTGGGTACCAGGTCTCGGCCTCGCCTAAAGTTCGACTAACATAATAAACGGGAAG
>ML434956.1:89264-157497 GCA_005239525.1 Nicotiana knightiana | reverse complement strand
ATGGTCTGAGGACGTCATCCCTAACCGTCCGAAGACAACATTCATAGTCCAACGGGAGATTGCATCATGTTTAAATTTACGCACAGTATACGCTTGTATTACTTTTATCTGCAGGTAACCCGGCAAGCGACGGGTACCCCGCAGGAGCGATCCCACTCCAGTTCTCCCAGCCATATCAAACCTAACCTCTTCCGTAGAATAGTTCATTCATCTAACCCTAGATGTTGCGTCCGTTATTGTGATGACTTCACCGGTATACTTCGCCGATGGATCCGGAACTACATATGACCTGATTCCTGTAAAACCAGGGATATGTAGGCAGTTCAAAAGCCAGGGTGCGGCCTAAAACCATTTCGCTCGGTCAAAATTGGCCATCATGTCTTTACCCGACAAACTCTTTCATCCTTTCCGGGTAAAGAGGGGCAACTATTGATACCCAGTTTTTCCTCAAAATATTTTAAATTTGCATATATTGCTTCAAAATCATGTATCAATAACAATTGATATTTTTCCACAATTTTCCTATATTTGTATTAATCTATCCAGCATTTTATTGCCAATAAATAATTATAAAATTTCATTACAAATGACTTCAAAAGCATTTATTGGTTTCATTAATTATTTTTGGTCCTATTAAGACCAAATTATTTCATGAATAGACAAATTGGCACATTTTGGTTATAATTGCAATAACTTTGCAATTACCTACGATTTTATACTATTTTTATCCAAAAATNATCATTTGTATTTTTAAAATACTAAGTAATCATTTTTAATTATTTTCTACGCATGAAATTCATTTTTTATAATTAACAGCTATTTTTATAAATTGTTTTAATTAATTTACATTGGGTATTTAACAAATAGCCACTTTCATTTCATTTATAGCCTAATTAAACCAGACCCAAGTCTGGTTAAAAACGGCCCAAATACCCCAAGCCCAATACATTATCCTACCCGACCCAATCCCTTGTGGAATCTGGACCGTTGATCAATTTTAATCAACNCCCCCTTCCCCTCTCATTTTCTCTCTTTCACTCCGCCGTTACACATATCTCTCATCTCTCAAACTCTTTCTGCTAAACCTAAGCTCTCACTGGCCGTCGACTTGCCCATAACTATGGTGGTCTCACCACCATCCCAGCCTCCATGGCTCCTTCCTACACCGGGTTATTGATGCCTTGAGGTCCTCAAAGGAACCAAAAGGCGGTTCACTCACCTCCCATGATTTTCATGTCATTCTCAGGCCGTCCATGGTCGTCCGAGTAAGATCCTCCCATCTACGGCTAGGACCTGTGGTTTCTAAGCCGATTCTCTCTCTCTCTCTTTGGGTTCTCTCTCTGAAACCCTAATTTTAACGCTTTATTTCTTAGATATGCAATAGATCTGGGTATATTCCGAGTTATTTGGCTGTTTTCCTTAAAATATTTTCCGATTTCTCTAAAACGACTCTTTATCTTCAAACTAGGGTTTCTTAACCCCTTTTCAAAATGGATTTTCCTTCTGATTTTAGTATTATTCTATGATTTTCACTATGTTTAAACGTTTATTTAAGTCTTTCCCCCTTTTGTCTGACTTATTAAGTTAAAATCCTAAGTTTCTTGGTCTTAATCATGGGTTCTGAGTCTGTTCTTGCTTACTTGTTCATCTGATTTATTAGCATGTCTGTTATTTATGAATTCGTTCTGAGTTTTCTGTGATTTTACCCTATTTTGCTTATTAGGGTTTCTGATTCTTTACTTCTTCCGCCTATATCATGTTTATTATGTCAATTCGTACTATGCTCTATGTGAATCCCTAATTTTGAATGATTTTACCCTATTTGGCCTATTAGGGTTTTTGATTTTTCGTATTATGTGTTTTTTCCGCTTGTTCTCATATATTCGTGTTAATTTCTCCTAAATCAGTACTAGTTGCTATTTTTGAATCTTTGAATCTCTTAATCCTTCACTGATTTTTTGTGATATTCTCTACTGATTTTAACCTTTAAGATATTTTCTTACCTTAATCTATGGTCGAGCATGTTGTCAACTGATTCTTAAGTATTTTCCTTAACTAGAATATGCTGAACCTAGCCTCTATTACATGTTCTATACTTATGCTATGCTGAAACTATTTCCTTATGTGTTATATTCAGCCTTATATGATTTCCCTCCTTATTTATTATCTGCATATTACCGTTTGAATCTAACTCCTAACTAAAGGAAGTAATTATAATGATATGATTCTAATTGGTACATAGTTCCATAATTACTGCTTAACTATGATTCTTGCCTAATTTTCTACCTAGTCTTAAACTATATATACGCTGATTTTTCATTCAAACACACAAACACATTGCTCAAAACTCTCTCGTATACACAAATACTCTCTTCTGCTCTCCTTCTGGTTACTTGCTATTATCAGCCGGCTGCAGGCCAAGGCTGATTATTCTACCCTTTTACTCTTCATTCTGTGTTTGCTATCTCCTATACTAGTATGTCCTAATTTCAGTTTAAGTTTCAAAAACAATATGTTTCTTTTAGTACTTCAATTCATCCTGTTTCTAATATGTTTTTACTTATGGTTTTGCTGTGATGTATGCACTTGACCTGCTTACATTGTTGTTCACTTAGCATGTTATGTACTCCCCTCCCTTAGACTCAGAATGCTTATGAAATGTTATCCCCCTTTTAGTATACCTCAATATGATTCTGCCTTACTTATGCTTCTCTGATTATTGGCATGAACTTTTCTGTGGCAAAACAATTTGTACCTTATGTTATTCGGTTCTGAGTAATTCTAATGTTTATGCTATATCCTTGATCCCCGGATGCCCCCTAGCATATTGTTGATTTCGTACTTAAATGTTCCTGGAACTGTGTTCTTACCTATGTGCCTTATGTGTCCCCAATCCCCCATTACCCCTGTTTGGTGTTTCTGAACCTACCTTGGTTTTGTGTTCTTTGGCTGTGTATGAACCTGTTTTGGGCTATGTTTGGACTATTGCTTGCTGCTCTACTCTCTTTTCAAAAACTATTTTACTACATAACTCTGTAGTTCTTTACAAAATATTTCAAACAAGTCTCTTTCAAACTGTTTTCCTACTCAATCTTTTGAAAACTATGTCAAGCACTCTCACTCTACTCTTAGATATTTAAGTTCTGCCCCTCTAATGTGTAACTGCTTAGGGATCCCTACGAGATCCCTCTGAACTCTTATGCATTAGAGTTGGCCCTTCCACACTGCACTTACTCAATTATGGTTATGAAATCTGGGTGTGAGCACTGCCTGGGATCCCTTGAGGTCCTTAGGGAACTCTGACACACCCGGATATGAGAAAGGCTATGAAACATTTGGGCACTTGAGGTCCTGGAAGTCTGGGCCAGTTTTCAGGCTCTCTATAGTTTAACTTCTTCTTTTCCTTTATCTATTTACGTAATTTATTCAGCTGGTCTGTAATATTTATTTGTAAATGAATATTGGGGATGGCTAGTGAAATGGGAGAGGATAGCTATATAATTTTATCAATGCCACTGGGTAGAAATCATGCCTTAAGCTTTACATTTCCTATATCTGTATTAGAATCCATGCTTAGGATCAACATTCCAAACATGCATTAGATATCATGTCTTTAAGGCTTTTTCATGTTTACTGCTTTAACATACAACATACCTCAATTTATACTTGTGCCTACCACTTAGAAATCCTTCTCCTTAGGCGATAAAATTAATACTCATGTGCATTCATGAATCATGCTTAACAACTCTGTAATTCTCTATGCATTTTAGAAATCATGCTTTGGTAATCTTGTGCATCCTGAAATTATATCCTAACCACCCTGCATTCACGTGTGCATACTAGATACCATGCTCTAGGATTTCGTTTACATTTACTTAACTACGCGTAGTTTAAACTGCTGATTCATGAAAAGGTATAAAATAACCTCGCATATGATTATCATGTCTGTTCTTAATAGAAATTGGTAACTATCTCTGCATTCTCAGATTTACATCACTTAGAACAACATGTTTTAGGTAAAACAACCTCTGAACTGTTTAATTATTCTGGTAGCCACTATGCACAATCCCATGCCTAAGCAAGCCTTAGGTAACCAATCTCTTAAAAATGAATATTGTTTTGATTGTGTTTGCTGCCTAAGGGATAACAGTTTTTTTTAAAACCAGTAGGCAAGCTGATTAGGTCCTTGCTATTGAGTTTATAAACAAGTTGCATACTTTTGTGTTAGATATCCTGTCTTAGGATTCTGTCCAGTAAAACTGCCTCTTATTTTGTGTTTGAGACGTGTTGTTTATGTGCAATATCTGTGGAGGTAAATTTGAGCCTTTTAAACTGCTTTTCCCGCATTTATTTTTAAAGTCCTACTTGTTCTTGCTTGTCGCCTAGAATTTTATCCTTTTAACCTTAGGGAGTTTTGTCTAGAACTGCCTATATTTAGAGGTCCTAAATTCCTCCAGTGCCATTAAGAAGGGACGGGTAACAGCACGCATAGAGGTTGTTAAATAAACTCGCTTAATAACCGCTAAGGGGTGGGAAAGGGTAGACATGGATATGATACGGTGCGCTAATTCCACGAGTAGCCCCTCTTCTGAGGAGTGATTACCGGGCATTGTACTGATGTGATCCTATAGGATAAACAACCTAGGACCCCCCTGTCCCTTACACATGTGTGCTTAGATTGTAAAACATCTAGAACTTTGTATATGTGCTTAGACTTTAAATCTTTTAAACTTAAGCACATATGTGTGCTTGGACTGCAATCTTCTCAAAACCTTTATCTATTTACCTATGTGTTTATTGCTTATATGCTATCTGTTCACAAAGTTTGTTTGGGCCGAGAACCACAGTTGTGGACTTCGAAGGATGACTAACACCTTCCCCTTGAAGTAATTTCAAGCCCTTACCCTATCTCTGGTTATCTAATATGTGTTTGTAAATAACCTTTAGTAGGTGCCCTAACGCACCTTAATTCGTTAGGTGGCGACTCTTCAATTTCTTATCCCTTTCCCAATAGTAAACGAGTTGTCCCAATAATGTCGAATACCCTGACCGATCCGAAAGGGGAGGGAAGAGGGGGGTGCGACATATAATAATTCGCGATTTCAATTTGGAATTGAGTATCACCAATGCGAACACAGTTGCAGGTTTGCTGTTATATGGGGATCAAATTTTGGTTGTATATTACTGTCCTACAATTTATCCACAATATTTCTACAAATAAACTACATGTCAAAGTCTCTATGTATATCAGTATTGAATTTAAAAATTATCTACAATTATTCTACAATAAAACTACATATTATTTGAATCTCAATATGAAATACAAAATTTCAATATTTCTACAAATTACCTACAAAATATCTACAAAAAAATGTTCATAACAGTATTTAGCTTTATTTTCTTGCAGGTTCATCTGGAACACTAAAGTTAATTGATATGCCAACATCTTCGGCGATAGAGGAATATGAAAGTATAATAATAACATAAAGTACACCAAGTGTTATTGAAGTAGGACAAGTATACCAAGACAAGCAAACAATTGCAAGTGCAACGAAGCACTATTCTGTCATGCACAAGTTCCAATTTAGGGTGAAAAGATCTAGTGCTAGAAGGTATGAACATATGAATGGTCAAAAATCATTTTTTTTTTATTTTTGTAGTTTATTTGTAAATTTTTACTTCTTCAGTTTTTTCTTGTGATAATGTTTTTCAATATTGCAGATATTTTGTAGTTATTTTGTATATAAATTGTTTAATATAATCTTTTATGCTACAACAGTTTTTTTTTAATCTACATTTTTTTATACTAGTGTTTAAATTGTTTTTATTTTGTAGCTACTGGTTGATATGTTGTCATGACCAAAATTACCCTCCGAACGGTCTCGTGACGCCACCTAGTCTTTACGCCTAGGTAAGCCTAAAATTTGCGAAAAATAAGACAAAACAATAATAGAAACAGTAAAGAAGAAGCAATACTATAAATTTTTGCCGCTCGACAATTACAACTTTTATTTTTCCAAAACCCGGAACTTCACAAAGTCACAAACTCTGAACTACTATAGCTCTATACAAAGACATAAGGAAAATGTATCTATATATATTCTATATCTATACTGGAGTGGAAGGGGACTCATGAGATTCTGCGGACGCGGCAGAATTACCTCGCGGTCTCCTGAACAGCTACTAGGGTACTCCTAGCCACAATGTTGTGTGCTGGTACCTGGATCTGCACATGGGAAAAACATGTGCAGGAAAGGGCGTGAGTTCTCCACATTTGGTACTCAGTAAGTGCCAAGCCTAACCCAAGTCAAGTAGTGACGAGGTCAGGTTGAGGCTCTACTGAGTTTTAAAACAAGTCAGTTATAAATTTAAACAGTGAAATATAGATAAGCAATGATAAATAGGATTAATGGAAACTGGAAGAATTTATAACAGAAAGAGAGCCCTCGGCTCAGCACAGCATATATCTCAACAGTAAATATGCAATGTAGTACAAGAGAAAAGCTCTCGGATCTCACTCTGTAGTCCCAATTTAAATATGCTATGCAGTACAGGGGGAAAGCTCTCGGATCTCGGTCCGTAGTCCCAATTTAAATATGCAATGCAGTACAGGAGGAAAGCTCCCGGATCTCGGTCCGTAGTCCCAATTTAAATATGCAATGCAGTACAGAGGGGAAGCTCTCGGATCTCAGTCCGTAGTACCAATTTAAATATGCAATGCAGACGTATGTCGGATATGGCTTAATTAAACAGTTCAGGAAAAACAATAGGCAAGAATAAAGTAAAACTACCTAACCATGGTGCAACTAGTAGCAAATAAGAGAAAATCAAGTAAGGACAGGTAGGCATGCTTATTCTTAAGCTAACTACTCAGTTAAGACAGGAAACAGTAATATAGGAATGAAAATGAGTGATGCCATGGAAGGAAAAGTGGAATTTTAGCAACAATGACCCGTGTACGCACTCGTCACCTCTCGTACACGGCGTCCACATAACAAAATCAGTATGAAAATGCCTAAGGGGNTATCCAACTCCGGGTGGCCCAAATCTAGTCAATTCGATTGCATAGTATAAATATCATTTCAAGGAAACAAAATAACTAATAAGTTCGAAACCAATACGCGAAATTAGGAAATTCGCCCAAAAAGTCCCCCGGGCCCACGTCTCGGAAAACGGATAAAAAGTATAAATTTCGAACACCCATTCACTCACGAACTCACTCGAACAAGAATCATCAAANAATTTCATGGTTTTTCATCCAAATTCATTGATTATATTGAGGAAATTGATAGAGATTAATGGTATACAAGTGAATTAAGGTTAGGAAACGTTACCTATGAATCTCCTCTTCGAAACCCACTGAAAATCACCAAAACCCGAGCTCTAAATCGTTTTTGGAGTTATGAATTTCAAACCCTCGAAATTTTGTATAAACAGCCCAGGGATACCGCACCTGTGACTCTTGGACCGCACCTGCAAAAAATCCATCGCAGGTGCGGAAAGTCACTTAACAGAGCTGGGGCCGCACCTGCGGTCACTTGGCCGAATCTGCGGTCCTGCACCTACGGAACACAGACCGCACATGCGACCATTGGAAGCCCCTGCCTGAATTCCGCATCTGCGAGCCCCAACCGCAGGTGCGGAACATCAGAACCAGCAATGGTTCAGCTGTGTTCCAAGTTCCAAAATCACCCGCTGAGCCTCTGAAACACCCCCGATACCCTCGAGATCTCAACCAAACTTACCAACCAGTACTAATACTTCATTCAAACTTAGTCAAGCCTTCAAAAAATATATCATAACATCAAAATCATCAATTATGCATGGATTCAAACCTAAGAACTTATGAAATTTCCAAAATTCACATCTGATGCCGAAACACGTCAAAACTCATCCGAATGACCTCAAATTTTGCACACAGGTCATAAATGACATTACGGACCTGCTGTCGCTTTCGGAATTCCATTCCGAGTCCGATATCAAAATTTCACCTATCGACCGAAATCGCCGAAATTCTAACTTTCGCCAATTCAAGCCTAAATCTACAACCGACCTCGAAAGCACATTCCGAACATGCTCCTAACCCCGGAATCACCCAATGGAGCTAACGGAGTTGATGAAATTCCATTCAGATCCGTCTTCACACAGCTCTAGCTACAGCCTGATTTCAAAGGCTAAAATCCACATTTAAGGACTATGTGTCCAAAAATCAGTCTGAATATTACCACTCAATACTCCGACAAGTTTCAATAACATAAATAGACATGGGAGAAGCAGTTATTAGGGGAATGGTGTGCTAACTCTCAAAACGACCGACCGGGTCGTTACATTCTCCCCCTCTTAAGAAAATTGTTCGTCCTCGAAAGAGTATAGAGACATACCTGAAGTTGTGAAAAGATGAGGGAACTGACTCCGCATATCCTTCTCGATCTCCCAAGTCACCTCCTCGACAAGATGACCCCTCCACTGAACCTTGACTGAAGCAATATTCTTCGACCTGAGCCTTCTGACCTGTCTGTCCAATATAGCTACGGGCTCCTCAACATATGATAGATCCTTGTCCAACTGGACTGAGCTGAAATCCAAAACATGAGTCGGATCACCATGATACTTCCAGAGCATGGAAACGTGGAATACCGGATGAAATCCTGCTAGGTTAGGAGGCAAAGCCAACTCATAAGCAACCTCCCCAACCCGATGCAATACCTCAAAAGGGACAATGAACCTCAAACTCAGCTTACCCTTCTTCCTGAATCTCATGACGCCCTTCATAGGCGATACCCGAAACAAAACCCGATCACCAGCCATAAATGCCAAGTCACGAACCTTCCGGTCTGCATAACTCTTCTGCCTAGATTGAGTTGTGCGAAGTCTCTCTTGAATTACCTTCACCTTGTCCAGGGCATCCTGAACCAAGTATGTACCCAAAAATCAGGCCTCGCCCGGCTCAAACCATTCCACTAGAGACCTGCACCACCCACCATACAAAGCCTCATACGGCGCCATTTGAATGCTGGACTGGTAGCTGTTATTATAAGCAAACTCTGCAAGAGTCAAGTATCGATCCCATGACCCTCCAAAATATATCAAACAGGCACGGATCATATCCTCTAGAATATGAATCGTGCGCTCGGACTGCCCGTCCATTTGAGGGTGAAAAGTTGTACTCAACTCTACCCTGGTGCCTAACTCCTGCTGAACGGCTCTCCAGAACCGTGAAGTGAACTGTGTACCTCTGTCTAAACTGATAGATACTGGGATACCGTGGAGGCGAACAATATCTCTGATATAAATCTCAGCCAACCTCTCAGATGAATATGTAGTCAGCACTGGAATGAAATGGGCTGATTTGGTCAGCCGATCCACAATCACCCAAATAGCATCATGCTTCCTCAAAGTCCGAGGAATTCCAACCACAAAGTCCATGGTGATCCGCTCCCACTTCCACTCTGGAAGCTCAATCTGCTGAAGCAACCCTCCTGGTCTCTGATGCTCATATTTGACTTGCTGACAATTGAGACATTTGGCTACAAACTCCACTATATCCTTCTTCATCCTTCGCCACCAATAGTGCTGTCTCAAATCCTGGTACATCTTCACGGTACCTGGATGGATGGAATACCGCGAACTATGGCCCTCCTCAAGAATCAACTCCCGAAGACCATCCACATTTGGCACACAGATACGACCCTGCATCCTCATCACGCCATCATCACCTATAGTCACGTCCCTGGCATCACCCCGCCGAACCCTGTCCTAAAGAACCAGAAGGTGGGGATCATCATATTAGCGCTCTCTGATGCGGTCATAAAGAGAAAACCGAGCAACCACACAAGATAACACCCGGCAAGGCTCAGAAAGATTCAATCTCATGAACTGACTGGATAAGGACTGAACATCTAAGGCTAGAGGCCTCTCAACTGCATGAAGATATGCCAAACTCCCCAAACTCTCCGCCCAGCGACTCAAGGCATCAGCCACCACATTGGCCTTTCCCGAATGATATAGTATAGTGATGTCATGGTCCTTTAGCAACTCCAACCACCTACACTAGCGCAAATTGTGATCCTTATACCTGAATATGTGCTGAAAACTCCGGTGATCCGTGAATATCTCACAGGGAACACCATATAAATAATGACGCCATATCTTTAGGGCGTGAACAATCGCTGCCAACTCGAGATCATGAACTAGATAGTTTTTCTCATGAACCTTCAATGGTATGGACGCGTAGGCAATCACCCTACCGTCCTGCATCAACACCGCTCCCAGGCCAATCCTCGAAGCAGTACAATAGACTATATAGGACCCTGAACCTGTAGGCAATACCAACACAGGAGCTGTAGTCAAGGCTGTCTTGAGCTTTTGAAGGCTCTCCTCGCACTCCTCAATCCATATGAAAGGGACACCCTCCGCAGTTCCCCATCCGCAGATGTAGAACACCAGAACCAGCAATGATTCAGCTGTGTTCCAAGTTCCAAAATCACCCGCTGAGCCTCCGAAACACCCCCGAGACCCCCGGGACCTCAACCAAACTTACCAACCAGTTCTAATACTTCATTAAAACTTAGTCGAGCCTTCAAAACACATATCATAACATTAAAATCATCAATTATGCATGGATTCAAACCTAAGAACTTATGAAATTTCCAAAATTCACATCCGATGCCGAAACACGTCAAAACTCATCCGAATGACCTCAAATTTTGCACACAGGTCATAAATGGCATTACGGACCTGCTGTCACTTTCGGAATTCCATTCCGATTCTGATATAAAAATTTCACCTATCGACCGAAATTGCCGAAATTCTAACTTTCGCCAATTCAAGCCTAAATCTACAACCGACCTCGAAAACACATTCCGAACACGCTCATAACCTCGAAATCACCCAATGGAGCTAACGGAGTCGACGAAATTCTATTCCGGATTCGTCTTCACATAGCTCTAGCTACTGCCTGATTTCAAAGGCTAAAATCCACATTTAAGGACTATGTGTCCAAAAATCACTCCGAATGTTACCACTCAATACTCCGACAAGTTTCAATAACATAAATAGACATGGGAGAAGAAGTTATTAGGGGATCGGGGTGCTAACTCTCAAAACAACCGAGTGGGTCGTTACATATGTGTTGGTGAAAATTGTACATGGCACTTCAAGGCAACTAGCATAAATGATTTTGCAATGTTCAAGGTTAGAAAATTCAACATCTTGCACACATTCTCTTTGATGTACAATACATTCATACAACACAAACCTACTGCCATGGTAGTTGGTATCATGGTTATTCTAAAATATGCTGATCCTAAGATAATCTACACACCAAAAGACATACAAACTGATATGTTGCCTGAACAGGGCGTGAACTTAACATACATGCAAGCTTGGAGAGCAAAGGAAAAGGCTTTGGAGTTTTTGTGAGGTCATCCTGTTGACTCCTACAACAAATTTTCTAGTTATTTGTATATTCTGGAGAAGACTTATCCGGGGTCTGTAATTAAATTGAAGAAGACCGACGATGACTGCTTCTTGTATGCATTTGTTGCGATTTGTACGTTAATCAGTGGTTGGGAATATTGTAGGCCAGTTGTAGTAGTTGATAGGACCTTTTTAAAGTCAGCATATATGGGGATAATGCTAACAGCTAGTACAATGGATACAGCAGGTAAAATGTAGATTTTTTGTAGATATATTGTAAATATATTATCTAGTTATTCTATTTTTTGTAGATATATTATAGATATATTATAGTTTGTATGTATATGTCTTTCTCTGCATTTTTCATGCAGCCAATTAATTGCTTTTTGCCACATAATGTAGGTACCATATTACCATTGGCATATGCTGTTGTTGATTAAGAAAATGACGCATCATGGAAGAGGTTTTTTGAGCAATTCAAACATGCATATGGTGAAAAACCAAATATGTGTGTTGTTTCGGATCGAAATGAGAGTATCTTGAAGGCAACATCTATTGTTTATCCCGGCATGCCACATTATTCTTGCATCTGGCATATTTGGACAAATATAAGAGCAAAGTTCAAGAAGGGTCATCTAAAGTTAAGCGAATTGTACTTTGCCACGGCATGATCATACACGCTTGATGAATTTAATGAAAGGATGTCAAAGATTGAAGAGATTGACCTGCGTGTTAAAGCATATTTAGACGATATTGGCTATCATAGATGGTCTCGAGTACATGCTACGGTGAACAGAACTTGGACTATGACATCAAACATTGCAGAGTCGTTGAATGCGGTAACAAAAGATGCAAGAGAGTTGCCGATAGTAGAACTATTAGAGTATATGAGGACTCTTCTTGAACGTTGGACTAATGAAAAGTTATTGAAAGCAAAGGGTACCTTCACATACCTTGGGAAAAAATCAACAAAGAATTGGAGGACAACAGAACATTGTCGCAGAAGCTTAGAGTAAGACCTGGCAATTTATTGCATCAAAATAAAATATTAAAATACAAATGTAGATAAGTTGTAGATATTTTGTATTCTGATTGTGGATGATTTGTTTTTTGTTTGTAGTGTAATTGTAGGTGAGGGCTTCAACAGATCATATCCATACAGTGATAGATGGTGTGACGTGTTATATTGTTTGTCTGGAAAACAAGAGATGTAGTTGTGGGAAATTCCATCTTGATGAACTTCCTTGTGCGCATGCTTTGGCTGCTTTAAGGTACAGGAATGAATCTTATGAAAACTATTGTTCTCCTCATTACACAAGGGAGAGCCTCTTGCGTACTTATGAAATACCAGTAAATCCCCTGCCTGATGAAAGCAAATGGAATGTGTCACAACATATAACTGAAGAAGTTGTAAATCCACCTTCAGGTGGGAAAAGACGGCCAGGAAGACCTCAAAAACAAAGATACAAAACATATGATGAAGTAAATTCAAAGAAGTACAAGGTTTCATGTGGCAACTGCGGAGTAGAAGGGCATAACAAAAGATCTTGCAAGAATGCTCCCAAAAACAAATAAAATTTTATGTAGTAAACATAATTTTTCATAAAAATTGTTGATGAGTTCAGGAGAATTGACTTTTGATGTGTAATCGTTGAGGTGTTTTCAACTCTTAATGTAGTTAGTTTGAATTTTTTTTATAGCTTGATTGGTTTATGAATGATTTCTATATATATAATCTACAACTTTTTTACCATCTCTAGCATCCTTTATTTAGTTGTTAATGATTTTTACAATTTATCTACAAAAAAACTACAAAAAAATAACAAAATAAATACATAATCGGGAGTTAACAAAATAACTAGATAATAATTCAGTTGGAAAGGAGTTATATGCTAAAATAACGTAGATCAAGATTGTTTACATTCAACAAATGAATATAAAATAAACATAATGTATTGTTAATGATTTTTACAATTTATCTACAAAAAAAATAACAAAACAACTACAAAATAAATACATAATCTGTAGTTGACAGAATAACTAGATAATAATTCAGTTGGAAAGGAGTTATATGCTAAAATAATGTAGATCAGGTACTGTTTACATTCAACAAGTGAATATAAAATCAACAGAATATTTTCATTTGAACTACTATACTGGATAAGAAAAAAAACAAATGCTAAAATAATTGTAGAGCAAATCTGCTACAATTAAAACACAACAATATTGTTCATAAACTTGTCTATCATCTTTCTACAAAACTAGCAGCAACAAGAAAATTTTACTACATGTTTCATACAAAACATTGTAACTAATTATTCTTCCTCTGGAGTTGTGTTTTCTCATTCACAACCGGTGCACCTTTTCTCCTTGCCAATCTGCCTGTTACCTCACTTTCACTAATTGCACCGTACTCCTACTTCTTTCTAGCGTAGTCCCACATTAGCGCTCCATAGCGTCTACGATATTGATCAATATCATAAAGGTCATCCGCAGGAACTGATAGGTCTCCAATGCTGGCATACTCTGCAAAGGCAGCAACATATACACCACAGTCGCTGCAAAAATAAAAAAAAAGTGTCAATATTTAGCAAACAATGAACAAAAAAAATGTTAAATAGATAGAAATAAAGAATATTTTTGTTACAGTGATCCTTCTTTTTGCTGTGGTATCTCTCTGACGATCCACTGAATGTCAAGAGGGTCCGTAACAACTTTCTCAATGTATGCCTTTGTATTCTTGAAGTTGATATCTTTACGCTTGCCATAAAAACCGGTGCATGACAAGTAAATAGGGATAATAACAGAAAACTTGGTGACACAAGATTCAACAAAATGGTGATTGCGTGAAGAGACCATAGAATCACACGCATAAAGTACCCTATCTGCAATGTCAAAAACAACCAACACCTAGTGGAATTTTTCTACAATGTTGACGGGCATGATCACATAATCAACTTGATCCCATGCAACATTTGCGAGTAATCTGTACCCGAATATGTATTCTGTTACGACGTCCTGGGGTTTGATAACAGCAAACTTCTTTTCTTGCGGAGAATTGTGGAACTTATCATGAATTTTTTCAATCCTAGTCTTGAACATACAATCAGTGGTAGTAAACATTATCTTGTTGTGGGGGACATACTTTCCTATTTTCCTCAAGTAATACATTATAACATCAATGTGTTGCAACAAAATAGATTGCATTTATTCTATTGATTATTACAAATTATCTACAAAAAATCTACAAAATAACTACAAATACATTTGTTTTAAATCAGTATTATAGATTATCTACAGAATATCCACAGAAAAACTACAATTTCATCTGTGTTTCATCATGGTTACAAATTATCTACAAAAAATCTACAAAATAACTACAAATACATTTGTTTTAAATCAGTATTATAGATTATCTACAGAATATCCACAGAAAAACTACAATTTCATCTGTGTTTCATCATGGTTACAAATTATCTACAATATATATACAAAATATGTACAATTTTGTGTGTAATTATACATTCATTAATATTATCTACAAAACATCTACAATATACCTACAATTCAGATTGTTACTAAGAATTTATACAGAATATCTCCAATATATCTACCCAATAACTACATATACTGGAGATGGTACTATAACAGTGTTGTAGATAGAAAAAAAATCAACAAAATAACTACATATTCTGAGTATGAGTTTATCGAGTCGTTGAGGACTTGTCTGGGGTGTGCCAAAGTATAGAACCACTCCTTCTTGTCAACCTTTTCCACTCCAAAATCAAACTATGGCTTAATTTGGTTATCCTTTATAAAATACGGAGCCTTCCTCCTATTTAAACAAATAGAAATTAAAATAAAATTGTTGAATGAAGTGGATATGTAAAATATGAATACTGGAATCAAAGGGTCAAATTATGTAAACTAACCTCTTTGAACCTGTGTCGGTACCTTGGTATAACCACTTGTTGAATTGTTCCAACAACTCATGATCGACATCATGACCAATAACACTAGTAAATGGGTGCTTCAGGTGAAAAATTTGAGGTCCAACCGAAGTGCTGCCACCAGAACTGCATAAAGGGAGAAATGGTGATCAGGCATCCTTTCTAGGATGCCTTGTTCTACCTTGATGCACAGGTGTTGTTTCATCTTGGTTAGGCTCGCCGAACTTAACCAACTGGGAGAAGTTATCAGGCAGCTCAAAATCATCAAGTGTAACCTCCTTCTTCTCATCTCTGGAGTCTTCTAAATCACCTACATTCACCTACATTGACATATTTCTCATTCTTATGTTCTTTTTGAACTGTTACTGTGACTCCGTGAATTAGAGATTGTGCATGCATATCTTCCCTCACTGTTAGATTTTGTATATCTAGCTTCATAGAATGGTAAAAAATTTGAAACAGAAAGCAAAAATCTCTGAATACAATTTCATACCTGCATTTTCTTCATTAACTGCACCTTCAAAATGGGAATATAAATCAACACGTGCTGGAAGATTCTCATTAATTTCCAGCTCATTCACATGGCATGTTGTTTCATTAAAGATTTTGAATTATAATGGATAGTAGTGGCTTGACAGTTTTAGGATATATGTAGGTGTATTATAGAGATCTACATAAATCTGTAGATCTGTGTAAATATACTGCATTTAATTGTATATATATTGTAGAGATAACGTAAATATATTGTAGATATTTTGAAGAAATTTTGTAGATATGTTGTATATATGGTGAAGATAACTTGTATATAATTTGTAGATAAAATGGAGGTATATATCTATTTTGTTGCTGCTGGCATGCACTGGTTCTCCGCTAGTGAACTGAAAGTGTTGATTGTTCTTGTCTTTTGGTTGGTCAGAATTTTTGGTTGAACTCCCAGCAAACTGAAAATTTTATATTAGTTAGGATATATATTTTAGAGGTGACATAAATAGTTTTGTTAAATGAATAAATTTCAAATATTACCTTTGCATCAACATTATCATTTCAACTGTTTATCACCTGCAAAACAGCCTTGACTGACTCATTTAGTAGCACTCGAAGGCTACCTAGGTCTTCAAAGACATCTTCCCTAAAAGATGCAAGCTTTAAATCAACCTACATATTAAAAATATAGAGAGTTAACTTCAAAATATGGCTTAACATACATTAAAGAACAGATGCAATATTATGTATACATGTTACCTTCTCAAGACCTTTTTTTAATTTTCTAATTTGTTTAAGAATAGACTTCTTGTCCTCTTTTCCAATTGATTCTTTGGGTTCCAATGGAGGAGCAGCAACTTTCAGATCCTCAACTTCTTCAATTATGTACTCAACTTTATCAGGCAAAGACATCACATAAAGTTTTTCAGGTGCTTCAGTTATGCTGGTGAACTGAATGAGAAAAAAAATAAATTAGTTTTATTAGGGAAGAATATGTATACAAATTGTAGATAATTTGTATTAAATTATATTGAACATAAATAAGAACCATTTACCTTGATCCATTCAGGTTTGACCATTTTATCTTCAATTGTAGCTAACCATATCTTGTCCTTGATAGCTGACCAGTTAAGTATGTGTGGGATTGAATTAGCAACTCTTATAGCTATATCAGTGTTGTCGGTGGAACAACACTCATACAACCATACTTTCAAGGCTAGTGGGAATCATCGAATGAGATAAGAATGAACAAAAGGATTTAGCATGTGCCTAACTAATTCAATCAACTGTCTGTAAGACTGAATACCCCATGTGTATGACGCATACTGTCCGGAATCCAGCCTTGACTGACTCATTTAGTAACACTCGAAGGATACCTAGTTCTTCAAAGACATCTTCCCTAAAAGATGCAAGCTCTAAATCAACCTACATATTAAAAATATAGAGAGTTAACTTCAAAATATGGCTTAACATACATTAAAGAAAAGATGCAATATTATGTATACATGTTACCTTCTCAAGAACTTTTTTTTATTTTCTAATTTGTTTAAGAATAGACTTCTTGTCCTCTTTTCCAATTGATTATTTGGGTTCCAATGGAGGAGCAGCAACTTTCAGACCCTCAGAAATATGTTCAACTTCTTCAATTATGTACTCAGCTTTATAAGGCAAAGACATCACATAAAGCTCTTCAGATGCTTCAGTTATGTTGGTGAACTGAATGAGAAAAAAAACTAATTAGCTTTATTAGGGAAGAATATGTATACAAATTGTAGATAATTTGTATTAAATTATATTGAACATAAATAAGAACCATTTACCTTGATCCATTCAGGTTTGACCATTTTATCTTCAATTGTAGCTATACATATCTTGTCCTTGGTAGCTGACCAGTTAAGTATATGTGGGATTGAATTAGCAACTCTTATAGCTATATCAGTGTTGTCGGTGGAACAACACTCATACAACCATACTTGCAAGGCTAGTGGGAATCCTCGAATGAGATAAGAATGAACAAAAGGATTTAGCATGTGCCTAACTATTTCAATCAATTGTCTGTAAGACTGAATACCCCATGTGTATGAAACATACTGTCCGGAATCCACCAAATAAAATCTAAAATGATCAACCAACCCAATATGATCTCTGTCTGAAGGACAAATGAAGAATTCTATGAGATATAGAATACATAACTTTACTGCATCCTCATCATTTACCCAGCTTTTGGTGGTTACAATCTGTTTTAAGTATGAATTATCCACTTTTACCTTGTTTGGAAAGTAACACATCATTATCTTACTGTCATAATCCGGAGTGTAACCAAAGTCTGTCACCTCGGTAAAACATCTAAGACCAGTTATTAACGCAAACTCTGTCAATCCAAAATTTAACCTCTGACCCTTTAACTTAGTTGAAAAATAGGAAGCATCAGATGCATTCAATTCATACTTCATAAGAAGATGAATAGCTTGGTTTTGCATACATAATTTGGGAAACAGCAAATAACTAAAGCATGTCTTCTTGAATAGTTTTAAACCATTTGGAGGCAATAACTCTTTAATTTGGCTAGAAACACTAGAGTCAGATAATGTATGAAACCTAAGGACCCCATAATCAACATTATGAGGTGCAAAAAAATGTCCATTCTGCACAAAATATAAATAATCTCTTATTATTACAGTGCTTCAATCTAAAAAAATAACATATCTACATTTGTAATACAGAATATCTACAAATACATAATACATTTAAAAATAAAAAATAATATAACTATAATTTTTTACAATATATCTACAATTTTAAACAAAATTCATAAAACTACAACCAATCTTCAAAATGTAGACAAATAATCTACAAAGCAGAAAAACCACAGATTATGGAGATTTTTAAGAATTAAAACAAACGAAAGCACTAGTGTAGAAATTACTAAATTCTTACCTTCACCAATGAATGTTGTTGAACATTTTTAGGAGATTTTACAGTAGGAGCTGTTTTTGGAGTTTTCTTCTTTTTTGGAGTTTTTGTAGTGGGAGACACTTTAGCTTTCTTTGCAGGTTTAATGACAGTTACATCTTCTATAAAATCATCATCAAAATCTATTTCTCTTCCTTTCCTTTTCGTTGGTTTGTTTTGCCTCGAAGATTCACCTGCATCAAAATCATATTTTTATTTAGTTCCAGCTTATGCCCTAGCTTGACGAGGGGAAAGACTATGTTTCTTCTCTTCACTTGCATGAGCAGATTTTTCATGCTTTTTCGGTGAATGTGGTGATAATACATCCAAATCGAAAGAAGGAATATCTGCTTCTTTAGCTTTCTTAGGGCTTTTCTTTGAAGCTTTTTTCTTCTTCATTGAGAATATTTGAAGTTGGTCGTTAATGGGTGTATGAACTTTGAAGAATAGTCGAAATTTTGACTGGTTGTAGAAGACAAAACTTGAGAATAGGCGTTAATGGTGGGGTTTACCAATTTTAGCTGGTTTTAGCAGAGGAAATAATGGGTGTTTGAAGAGGAAATCGTGGGTGTGGGGTGATACGTGAGTGAGAGTGTGGAATTTGGAGAGAGAAACGTGAGGGGAGTGAGAATATACGGTATAGTTAAATTAGGAGTGTAATTAATACCATTAAAATCCCTAAAATATATATAAATGGTAATTAGGTATATAGAAGATAATTATATCAAAAATTAAGCATAGAGGGTAATATAATTTACTATATGACATAGGAATGTAAAAATTCCTTCATTAAAACTTCAGAATTCATAACCATCGCTATTACTATTTTTTAGACGTTTACATGATGTATCCATGTGTCAACATAAAATATGTAAAAATACTTATTTTGGAAAAATATTACACCGATATTATTTTTAGGAAAAAGATATTTATAATATTATGCATGTTGAATACCTTTGAAGTATGGATGTACGTAAGTCGGGTTGGTTCGGAATTTTCAATTACCAAACCAAACTAATTGTGTCGATTTATTAAATCTAAAGGCCAAACCAAACCAACAAAAGTCGTTTTTTTAATCTCGATTTTTGGGTTTCGGGTTTTTCATCAAGTCTTCATAGTTCAAAATATAGAATATATGCTCTAAATATTTCTTTAATCAAAGTAAGACAAAACTATTTAAGGTATTTTTTAAGAAAATAACGTAAATTATAATATGAGTCATGACGTTGTACTAATTATTCAATAATAAAGATAATAAAATCGCATACAGTATTATTAATAAGCCATAATAAAAATGAACTTAGTCTAAAATTACTAAGTTGCTAAAATAAGTACTATTATTTACATACTAAACACTAAAAAAAAAATACATTTTATCTAGACCATGAAAAACTAAAAAATAGATATCCAACTTTCATTCCTAGTACAATTGGATTGAACTTATATTGATTTGATTTTGGTTTGGATTTTATTTGAGTTACTAATATTTATGGAGTATAAAACCTATTGGAGCATTGAAAAATTATAAGTCCAAACTTGAAATAATACGTTAAAAGATAAAACTATGAAATTTTTTAAGAAATATCTGTAACTTACACTACAATAACTATTATGTATTAAATGTATTTAAAACTTTTATACATGTAATGTCGGGTTTGTTTTATTTCGGTATGACTTCTTTTAGTTAAAACCAAATCAAACCAATTATGGTCGGGTTTTTTATAGGTCATTGTGTTCTCGAAATTTAAACGGCTTGACAAAATAAACTGCTGAATACATTGACAAAAACAAGAAAAGAATACTTAACAACCCCTGCCTTCTCCGTGAGAAACTCAAGGATCTTAAGGTAATGAAGTGAGTAGGCTTACTTTAACTGTGCCGCCCGTCTGATGTCTAGGCTCATGGCCTCGACTAACTGCGGCGTTTATCATCCATGCGCACACCCGGGGTTGGCTAAGGACATGTCTGTCCCTCGCCTAGCACTGAGCATTGCTCTCGCGTGCGCAGTCCAATCTTCAAGCTTGACACTCGCCTCGTGCATCTGCAGCAGCTTGTGCTTCGCCCGAGNGTTTAATCGTCTACTTCTGATTAACGTTTCCTAGCTATTGAGAAATAGTTTATTTGATGGCTTTGCAGAATGTGTTATTTTGTTAACAATAAATATATATATATATATATATTGTTATTGTTAACAAAATAACACATTCTGCAAAGCCATCAAATAAACTATTTCTCAATAGCTAGGAAACGTTAATCAGAAGTAGACGATTAAACAATATAGCAAAAGACTCTGAATCATAGCAAACACATTGGCACATACTGGTATTTCAAAACATTTAGTGAAAAAGTGAATGACAAAATTTGCCATTCCTTCCTTCCTTTGAAGTTAAAATCCGAATCCTAATTAAAGAAATAAGAGGAGACCTCTGCTCTGGGAGAAGCTCTGGGAAAACGCATCAATTCTAAGGTGATATCGCTGTCTACAAAGTCTGTCCAGTTGGTGAAGACACAGTTGGTGAGTGCCAAGTGTGTCAATGTTGAACATTTAAAAATAGAAGGTGGCAGAGTATAGGTATTGAGATTTGAAATGCGAACAGTTAGCTTCTTGACACCATTTCTGGTGACATAAAGCACCCATCTATCGATATCTGCACACGAAGACAAATGTGCTCCTCTAGTGTCAAGATCAAGAATGAACTCCACAATGTTCCCCATATGCAGCAGCAGGATCTCATCTACGGTTAGTTTGAACTTGGATTCAGACTCTTCTATTAACTCACAACAGAAGTCGTAATCCAGCACCAGATTTGGAAGAGTGGCCCAAATATATCTCCAGTTCCTCGACAAAATACTAGTTCTTGCAGCATCTTGAGCTGGTAAAAGCTCAAGGATACGATCTGTAACATTTCTTGGTAAACCACTGATCCTATCTTCTCTATCCCCTTCAGCGGCAACTCTTTTTCCATCTGTTTTGGAGAAGAAAAAAAAATACAACAGTCCTTTAAGTATAGTGGTTGATGTTTTTTTTTTGTATGACAATGGTGTTCGAGTACCGGCCAAACTTGTTCATAGTGGTTGAGAGAGTCCTCTTTATGCCACTAGGTCAAGAGATTAGGTAGATAGGTAGAAATTACCTAGTATATTTTGTCTCCTCTCAGATTTGAACCTGAGACCTCATGGTTCTCCTCTCACTTCATCGACCACTAAGTCATACCCTACGTGCACAAAATGACCGGACTAAAAGTGCTTATGCTTAGAGGGGTTTGAAACCTAATTCTCTCAGAATGATCAACAACAATAACATGCCCAGTATATTCTCATATATGAGGTCTGGGAAGGGTAGTTGGTACGCATACCTAAACCCTACCTTATGCAGGTAGAGAGGTTGTTCCAAGAGACCCTTGACTCAATAAAGCAGTGTCACGGCAGTAAAGAAAATTGAACTATAAAATAGTAGAGCTGCAAACTATCATATATTAATAATTGATTGCGAAACATTATATTATAAAAGAGGAAAAAAGAACACAACCATTTATGTTGCATTTTAATATTACCACCTTGTCTTTTTCAACAGTATGTTGCTCATGTGGGCTTCAACTTATATGGATGCACAACCAAATACAACTAAACATAGTCAAGAAGTCAGAACAATAAGACATATGATATGCTTAAATCTACAATATAGGAGAATCTTCTACCAGCAAAAAACCTTTGCAAACTCAATAAATCTTGTAAAATCAGCTTCAAATTAACTAATTCTTGAAAAGAAATGGACTTTACTTATTATGTATGCTTCCTCTAATGGAAAAGACTGCAACATTCTTCTTCATTTGTTCTCCAAAAGCATGTACTTTACAAGTTAACCGGGAACCACTTTGGAGAACTTCGCAATGTATTTTTCTGATATGTTTTTGGAAGAATATTCTAGCATCTAAAAATAGCCTTGAGACACTTTCCTAAAGAATGCTTTGTAGCAGAACAAAACCTCTTACACAACAACTATCAAATTAGTTTTTCCTTTTAAGAACTTCTCCAACAAACATCTCCAAACATTCCCAAAAAAGCTGTCCAAACAGGGCCTTAGCGCTGCCCTAGGTCGACGAGAATATTCTTAGAAGGGACTGACTAAACAAAAAGTTGTTGAGCACTCTTGTTATGAGATTCCTCTGGCTATTTTCTATCAAAAGTCTCTCTAACTTTGATGTTGACAAAAACATTTCCTGATGTGCATTCTCCAAAAGCACAATCTTATTTATTTATTTATGTTTGATTTATAATTGTGGTATACATGCTAACTCGTGAGCACCACAACTAAGATCACCTCGGTAACTCTACCCAAAGGCGNTTTATTTATTTATGTTTGATTTATAATTGTGGTATACATGCTAACTCGTGAGCACCACAACTAATCCACCGGATCACCTCGGTAACTCTACCCAAAGGCAAAGCCAGGACTTCAAGCTTATGGGTTCGGGATCCTAATACTTTTAAATTACTGGGTTCTAAATTAATAATTTGTACTGAAATTTTAACACAAATACATGATTTAAACCAAAGGCTACTAGGTTGGGCCGAACCGGCAGCCGACATTGTGGCTCCGCCTCTGACTCTACCCATGGAAAGAATTCACCTGGTGTCGCCTTAGCTGAGTTTCGAACCCTAGTTCCTGAAGTTGTTACTCTAACTCTCTGTAAATGTTCCTTTTTCTTCTTTTTCGAATACTTAATGGGAGTAAAATAAAACATATACAAGTTATAAATAGAGGAATCTGAGTTGCATTGTCAAATTCTAAAACTTCAAATTTTGGTCTCTGAACAGTAAAAAATTCCAATACGTCGTAGTAAACAACTGGAGAAAAAAAATACTAAAATAAACTATTTCTCAATAGTCAGGAAACTTTAATCAGAAGTAGACGATTAAACAATAGCAAAAGACTGAATCATATCAAACACATTGACACATACTGGTATTTCAAAACATCTAGTGAAGAACATAATTGTCGCGACATCTTTACAAAATTTGCCATTCCTTCCTTCCTTTGAAGTTAAAATCCGAATCCTAATATGGGAGACATTAAATTCCATATTCCTTCCTTTCAAGAATTCAAGAAATAACAGGCGACCTCTGCCCTGGGAGAAGCTCTGCGAAAACGCATCAATTCTGTGATATCGCTGTCTACAAAGTCTGTCCGCTGACCAATGCACATCCTTAGCAGAGAGGGAGTGCGAGAAAGCAATTGCTTTGCAAAACGCAATTCAGCTTTTGAACTCTCATAAGAACTAATGGACACATGCTCGAGCTTGTCCAGTGGTCGTTCCAACAAGGTCGGTGAGTCCAGATACTTCAGAACTGCTTCGGCATCATCATCTGTAGCAGCAACCTTATGATGGTATAAAGAAATACCAGTTATTTTAGACTTTCATGTTCACAAATATGAAGTGCAAAAATAAACCAGATCATACACATATCAAGTGCAAGACTACATAATTTTCCATTACTTACCCAAATCACAAGTTTTCTCAAATTGGGGGAATTCTTAATTAACTGTATAGCATAAGAAGTATGACCCAGATGGTCAAAGCCTACACGTAGCGACAGATACCTCAAAAAGTTGAGCGTAAAAGGAAGCCCATTTGGAACTACATCTGCACTCAAAATCTATGAAGCAAATATTAATCAGAACCACATGAATTTACAATCACTATAAGCAAATATTCAAGTAAAACAACAAGTAATGAATTTCTTACCTTAAGGCAATATGAATCCAAATGGAGTACCTCAAGTCCACGCAAGCTAATAAGAAACTTCTCCAAAGTTGATTTTTCATCATGATTTTGATTATAATCCTCTACGTAAGAGTCAAGTTTGAAGACTCTCAAATTCGTGCAGTTCATAAAACAATTTAGCACGAGATAGTAGGGACTATCTTCAACAAATAAGGATTCCAACCCTGGTGAAATAATGTTTAGGTATTGAGTACCATGACACATGCTCAAGGACAAGCTTTCAAGAAGGGGGGCTTTGATAATGCAAAATGATGTGGTTGGCACAAAGGTTGTACATTGCAGATCAAGGGTGATAAGATTCGGAAAACCAAGAAAGGAACTGGGTGGTTTGAAGACACAGTTGGTGAGTGCCAAGTATGTCAATGTTGAACATTTAAAAATATAAGGCGGCAGAGTATAGGTATTGAGAATTGAAATGCAAAGGGTTAGCTTCTTGACACCATTTCTGGTGACATAAAGCACCCATCTATCAATATCTGCACACGAAGACAAATGTGCTCTTCTACCTTCAAGATCAAGAATGAACTCCACAATGTTCCCCATATGCAGTAGCAGGATCTCATCTACGGTTAGTTTGAACTTGGATTCGGACTCTTCTATTAACTTACAACAGAAGTCGTAATCCAGCACCAGATTTGGAAGAGTGGCCCAAATATATCTCCAATTCCTCGACAAAATACTAGTTCTTGCAGCATCTTGAGCTGGTAAAAGCTCAAGGATACGATCTGTAACATTTCTTGGTAAACCACTGAGCCTATCTTCTCTATCCCCTTCAGCGGCAACTCTTTTTCCATCTGTTATGAAGGGAAAAGAATCAGAACAGTTCCTTAAGTATAGTGGTTGATGTTTTTTTTGTATGATAAGGGTGTTCGAGTACAGGCCATTCTTGTTCATAGTGGTTGAGAGAGTCCTCTTCATGCCACTAGGTCAAGAGTTCGAACCTCGTACCCTAACAAACAAAAAGACAGTGGTGATCGGAGCTAACTTTCGCGCACCTTGACTATTCCACTGGCTACGTAATACCTCCCACCAGCACAGGTACCGGTTAGCTCAACCCAGCAAGGCTTAGGTAGATAGGTAAAAATTACCTAGTATTTTTTCACCTCCTCTGAAATTTGAACCCGAGACCTCGTGGTTCTCCTCTCATTTCATCGACCACTAAGCCATACCCTAGGGTGCACGAAATGACCAGACTAAAAGTGCTTCTACTCAGAAGGGTTTGAAACCTAATTCTCTCAGAATGTTCCTTTTTCTTCATTTTTGACTTCTTCTTCGACTACTTAATAGGAAATTTCATCACTAAACAGTAAAATTTCCAATTCATTGTAGTAAACAACTAGAGAGAAAAAACCCGACTACTACGTACTATTTTTCTTTCAAGCATAGACTCAAACTACATTTACAACCTTAGGATTACAACAACCGTACATGCACTAAGCAGAAGAATTTGAATACTAATTTTCAGGCTTAAAATTTATAAAAAAAAAAAAAAAAAAAAAAAGTCAATACCTTGAGTCATGTTGATTAGCAAATGTTTCCACTTCCAAAATAGATATTTGGCTCTGGATTTCTTTATTTCACCTTCTCAATAGAGCTTATTAGCACCAGATTAATACCCCTCCGTCCCAATTTCAGCAAAACCGAAAACACTTTCTTTTTTCTTTTGTGTGTGTGTGAAAGGAAAAGCGGTTGTGTCTGGGCTGGGCCTTAAATAGTACGGTCTTGGGAAGGAAAAAAAAGGGATAGTCTTATTTACAAATGTTAATTGAAAATTAGCAGAAAATTTATAGGGATTGTTACACAAATAGCCGATCAGATTCAATATTTAATTTTTCTAGCCAGTATATATAGATATACATTGATTATACATAATTATATACATATTATGCATGAATTATACATATATTATACATACGTCGGCTAGTTTTAGTTTACGAAATTAGGTGGGTGGTTATTTGGGTTAATTCTTCAAATTCATATGGTATAACTAACTTATGCACTATCTTTATAACAAAAAAATGTATTCTAAAATAATTATAATACATAGCTACAGTTTAGGTTTATACTAGCAAATAGAAGAATTTCAACCCTAAAGTCAGTTCTTCTGGCCAAATTGCACTCTGTTTCTCAAATCACTCATATCAAAACTCTTCAAAATTTATAAATCGTCAACCCCATCCCCTCTGTCCCAACGATTGAGTCGAATTTTTTTTTTTGGTAAATAAAAGATTTTATTACCAAAATGGGTGTTGAATTACAAAGCATTTGGTGACTGAGAGTTGGACATTAGTCGCAACACTTCAAGTCGAGCTCATGATCAAAATCAACTATGAACTAAGCTACCAAGACAAACTACTTACTATTTAAGTAGGATAGAAATCAAAATTTGCTAACCACCTTGCTACTTTGGGTTTCTGACTACCTCTAAAATACACCTCTTGAATTATATGTTTGGTCATTAGATTCACAGGTTGTTGGTTACTTTGAAATACCCTCATGTTCTTTTCTCTCCATATAGCGTAAACTGCAGCTGCAAAACACATATTGTACATCTCTGCTCTCGCACACCTTCCATTAGCAAACTTGATTGCGCATTGTTGTTCATCATCCCAGTTCCTAGGCCTCCTGTTAATACCCTGCCATTTGAGAAGTTTCTGCTATACTTGAGCAGCCATTTCACATTCGAAGAACAAGTGGGAATGACTTTCAATTTTCTGGCCATACAAAGGACATGTTGTATCACTAGTCATCCCCCGTTTACTTAGTATATCCCTTGTATATAGCTTTCCATGAGCTGCTAGCCATAATACAAAGAACCATTTGGGCAGTCCAAAGTTGTTACATACTATTTTTCTCCAGGCCACCTTTGGAAACCCACCTCTTAGCCTCTGGTAAAATTTCCTTGAAGAAAACTGATTGTATATGTCAATTAGTTCATATCCTGCTTCTATATAGTATTTTGATGCCTTTATAATCTTCTGGATAATCCATGAAGTCTGTTTTGGAATGTCTTACAGGAAGTTCCTATTAGCCCCATAATAACAATGTATCCATTTAACCCATAACTTGTCTTTCTTTTGGCATAAGTTCCAAAGAAATTTACTAATAGCCATTTTGTTCCAAGTTATGATGTCTATGATGTTTAGGCCCCCAGCAGTTGTTGGTTAGCATACTCGATCCCAGACCAATAATGCTTTCTTTGAGAGTCCAGCACCACCTGTCCACAAGAAACTTCTACGTGTAGCTTCTTTGATATGCACAACTTTCTTAGGGAGCACAAAGATTTGAGCCCAGAAGACTTGTACAGGGAAATAATACAGACTTGATGAGTTGTGCTCTACCAGCATAGGAAAGGAACTTAGTGGTCCAAGATTTGATTCTCTGTAAAATCTCATTGAGCAAAGGTTTACATGGTACACATGAAACTCTTTTAGAGCTAAGGGGGATCCCTATATATTTGAAGGAAAGTTCTCCTTTAGTGAACTCGAGCATTTGCAAATTTCTTGTTTCACATCAGTGTTCATACCTCCAAAGTAGACTGAGCTTTTGATAGGGTTACTTATGAGTCCAGAAACATTTGAGAAGTGCTGAAAGTGCTCAATCAAGTATCTTACTGATGTAACATCACCTCTACAGAAAAGAAGTAAATCATCTGCAAACCTCATTTGGATGATACTCAACTCGGGATTTTGCCCCAATTGTTTCAATACTCTGCTCAAGTACTCCATCACTAACACAAACAGGAAGGGGGATACAGGGTCCCCTTGCCTTGAACCCTTTTTTGCATCAAAATGTTTAGAAGTCTTCCCATTTATAATGATTGAGAAAGATATTGTCCTAAGTCATGTCATTATCCAGCCCACAAATACACTAGGGAAGTTCAGACCAATCAACATTTGCTCAATAAATGTCCACTCCATAAAATCATATGTTTTCTGCATGTCAATCTTAATCATACATCTTGGAGAAATGACCTTTATCTCATAGCTCCTTACTAATTCATGGCTCAATAAGATGTTATCGGTTATAACCCTCCTAAGAACAAAGACAGCCTGGCTACTGTCCACTAGGTAATCCATGACATTCTGCATCCTCTGTAATAACCTTGGAAATCAGTTTGTACAATATAGTGCAGCAAGATATGGGCCTAAACTTCTTAATAGTATAGGGGGATTGTACCTTAGGAATCAATGTAACAGTGGTTTAGTTGATAGCCTTATACATCCATGTGGTTTGAAAGAACTAGATCACAACATCTGAAACATTCCTCACCACTAATAGGCCATGCTTTCTTAAAGAAACATGCATTAAAACCATCACATCCCGGGGACTTTAGATCAGATATATCTTTCAAAGCTAAGTAAACTTCTTCTCTTGTGACTGGAGCTATAAGGGAATTTTTTTTTTCTCTATTCATAATGGGGCCAGCAACAATTAAAGGTAGTTGTGTAGCACAAGTGCCTATCAGTCCCTTGTAAAATCCAATGACATCTTCTTCAATTGCATTATCAGTGTATACCACATCTCCATTAATAGTGGTTAGCCTATTAATGTGATTCTGGGCAATCATATTCTGGAGACAAATATGTAAAAAACTTGAATTGGTGTCTCCTAGCCTCAACCACTGAACTCTATATTGTTGCCTCGGGATACTTTCCTCTACTAGGATCCATTTCTCTAAGTTAAGTTTAATCTCTTTCTCCATATCATATAAGTTCGGATCATTGTAGCAGGTTCTTAGCTTCTCCTGAATATCATATAGATCTTGCCTGATATTTGTATCCTTGGCTCGACTTTACAGAACCCATGTTCGTTTAAAGCTTTCATCTATACGAGAGGTGCATTCATCAGCACATAGAGGAGTGCCTAATACACTAGCTAGCCTGCTCAGAGAGTTGGGACTCTTAGCAAATCAGAGGTAAATTAATAAACGTTACCGATAGGGGAATTGTTTTGAGTATCTCCTCACTGAAATTGAAATTGGCACTCTACGGTTTGACAATCACAAGTTAACTGTTCAGCATATGAGGTCCGGACATCTAGACATCATCCCTATCACCACAACTATAGAATCGTATCAAAAAATAACCATCGTTATGGTAGTATATGTGAGGCTTATGCTGAAATATCCACTGGCTCCCTAGGAATCTGGTGATTGCCCCAATAGTTGGAGAATCCCCAACAACATAGAGTATTAGTGCATATTTCCAAGTCTCAGACTTTTCAATCTCACTTTATCAAATTGAACCATTTTAACACCACTTTTATTATCGGAGCAATAAATTGCAGATTGATACCTTTTGAAGCTAGCCGATTCCCTGTGAATAAATTATCCCACCTCTTTTTCTCTTCCATAAATGGTGGTGGCTGCTTTGCAAGCTCAGATTTCTGTGGATTAACAGCCACAATCGGCGGAGAATTGAGTTTCCCAGCGGGTGGGGCTGTTTGCACCTTAGCCACTCCGCTTTGATTCACCACACTAGGGTTTCCCCTTGAAGTCCAAACATTAGGTGGAGTAAGCATCACACCTAATCGCTAAATTTCCGCTTGAGCTTTGAGTATACTCGATTGTTCCACTTGAGCAGTGGCCACATGCATAGCAGTAGCTGTGACAATCTCATCCGCAGCATCAGCTGGTCTTCATGTCCCTTTGGCTAATTGAATCGGAGCCTGTGTCATATTATGTATCTTCCGTGGCGGCCTTTCGCCATACCGACGTCGGTGGCGTACGCTGGTTGCACCACTAACGTGCGTCTATATAGAGAAAGAGTACTATGTTATCGTGCGCCGAGAGAAAGAGTGTTTCTTTTTTACGATTGAATCGAATTGGTACTTATCAAATTAGAATCTAGCTTAATCCTTTAAATTCAAAGTGAAGTAAAGCAAATATGGATGTTGATTCATCAAGTGCTCGCCTTTCTTCTACTTCCGGATCCTTTTGCCCCTTCTTTCTTTCTCTTTCTTTTCTCTTCTTCCCCTATCACTTTTTCCTTTCCTGTCCCTTTTTTCTTGTCGAAGTCATGCGCCGGGCATCTGCGCTGATGAGAGTCTTCGTTTCTTTCTAATCGAAAACACTCTTCACGGATTTAAGTCTTCTTCTTCTTCTTTGTATGTATCTGTACTGTATTTTGTTGTATGAGATAGAATACAATTGATGTGTCTTTTCATCAAACTTGTATTTATTGATACAATTATTATGTGCGAATAGATATAATTGATACAACTTCTACAATATTTTGCTTGGCTGGAAGACGTTGTATGGAGCGAACTTTCTTCTCTTCTTTTTGCTATTGAGTCACATACAATCAATATAAAATACATTGTATTTTATACAAATACACTCGAATTTGAGTGTCTTCTATACAATCGAATATCACTATTTTTTCTGATTTTTTATTATTTGAATACAATGTATAATAGTTAAAATAAAATATAGCTGAATTGAATACATTGTATACAACTAAATTAGATAGAGGGGTATACGCCATATTTCTTGATTTTTAATGTTTGAATACAACTGAATTTAATATAGTGAAATTGAAAATAAGTTTAAATATATAAGTACGAATATATCTGAATTGAATACAACGTGTACAATTGAATTGAATACAACGGCATATGTCCCATGGCAAGCAATTAATAGCTATGAAATGTAATTAACTAAATTATAGCTATGCCCAGTAATAAGCCTCCAAACAATAGTCGTTTCTGAAAGTTCTCAAAAATTAGCCATAGTTTAAAAAATAATCAAAATTTAATGAATTTTTTTATGTGAAAATATAATATAAACAAAATACCTTTAAAGTATGTAAAGATTACAGAATAACATATTGGAGTTCGAACTTTTTACATAGGAGATTCCTGCATAAGGTGCTATAGTTCCAACTTAATATGCTGAACTTTATATGCAAGAGTTCCATAATCCAACATATTATGCTGAAACTTTTCGTGTTTCAGCTAGGATACTTTTGTCTAGATTTTATCTCCGCCTTAATATTGCTATTTTTCAATAACTTAACAAACACCGGCTATTTTTCAATAATGACCCCTAAAAATGGCCATGTCATGCCATTTTGACTACTCTCTTGCATATTCTTAGATACAAAAGAGTACACTCTAATTTAATGGAGTATACAAATATTTCAATGCTAATTTATATTAATAGAGCTTATTAGCGCCAGATTTGGAAAGAGATAATATCTTCTTAATTTTCCAAGGCAGAACTTATTTTGAATCAAATTGATGTAACAGAAAAGAATACTAATTTTTTCTCCACTATAAGGGAAAAAAATTGAACAATTTGCTTATCCTTTGGAAGTCATAGAGGTGATCAGGAATCCTATTAGCAAAAAATAAGAGAACAGTAGGGTGGGGCAGAAATGATATCACGTAGCCACTTTAAAGGACTGTTATTTAAGAATTAGTCAGTACGTCCTGAATTTCAGTTTTTCAGATCAATTTTTCAGAATAAAAAAATATTTTAAATTTTCCTGAAGTTAAAATTTTTAATTTAAAATTTCAGAACAAAATAAATACTGGCTAATCTCTAGATAACATCTTTGAGAATGGCCGTGTGTGCACTTGCCTCGGGGGTGGGTAGTGATGTATATTGGGATTGGACTTCAATATAATTGGCATTGAACTGTAAGGCAAGTCCAGTCCTTTTTCCTGCTTGCAATTTTTTGGAGCAGATAAATTTTTTTTTTGGAGTTAATTGTGTTGCTTGTTGTATTTTCTCTCATCTGTAGAATATTTATGTAATAGATTGAATTGTATCTGGTATACCTTTTAGCTATGTGCAAATATCTGGTACGAGTATTGTCCCTTGTATAGTAAAAACTTATTTAATACCCCTAATCAAATTATACTAATTTATCATGGTAATCACCTTTATGCTAACGAAGGGTCGAGAAAGAAATGGATCAAGTGGAACGGAAGTCTGCTATCTTTCTGGTGATATTCAGGGGCGGAGCTAAAATTTTCATCAAGGGGTATCAAAATATAAATAATTAGATATATCGAAAAGTCATGGGGAATCAACGTACAGTAAATGTACATAAAATAAAAAAATTGATCTAGTAACATAGTGTAGTTTTTCGGTGAAGTGGTGTCGCTTGTGTTATGATCGCAGAAAATCAGGTGTCATGCGTGAGCTAGTAACACAAACCTTGAACGGCAAAAAATCAGGCAATAAAATAAAAATATACCAAAAAGGAGACTCCAACACTTAACGTGGTTCGGTCAATTGACTTACGTCCACAGATGGAGACGAGCGATCCACTATAATAAAAAAAGAGTACAAAATATCGAGAGAACAACCTCACGAAGTGACAAACACAAGTGCACACTAACACTTGTCCCGTAAAGTTCTCCCCCTAAACACGACTCTCAAACCCCATATGGCTACATTGTGGATGCTACTGAATGAGAAGGAATGATTCTCAATTTATAGAAGTCCAAATATTTTCCTACAAGAAAAAGGACTAGCCAAACATGGAAGAATTATAATTTCCTTCTACAAAAATAAAAACTCAATTGAAATTCCATGCAAAGAACCCAAGATCGAGACTCACTGGAACATTGGACTTTGTTATTTCTTTTGTTACCTTTTCCCCTTTCCTTTCTTTTCTTTATGCTCCTTTATCACACCCTTTTTCTACCCCTGAAAGATATGTATGTTATAGATTGTTGTGGGTTAAAGAATTTTTTCAATTAAAGTGACAATTTTGAAATACGAATTATTTTGTTGTTCAAAGTCGCCCTGGAATTGATTATTTTGGGTGTTTCAAGTCACCTTTTATTTGACTCCATATTCAAAGGAAGATTGACTCTATTATTAATGGTCCGCAAAAATAAAGTTCGGGTAAGGAATTCTGTTGACCGAGGAGAAGGTGTAAGGCATTCGTCGAGTCTCGTGGTTCTAGCACGGTCGCTTTGTTGACTAAAAATGGCTTGAATTAATTTTGGACAAAGTGTGTTTTATTAGATATCTATATTTTACCTATCCGCTTTTAATTATTAAAATTATTAAAGAAAAATTTGAATAAAATTGTCCTAACCGCATCACGCAAGCGAGTGTACTACCGAGATGAATTTTATTGATTTTTTTCATAACCGCGCTACGCAAGCGAATCCACAATCATGACGAGGATTATTAATACATCATTACTTTGGGAGAAAATTACAACATTCGAAGAAATTAATTTTAAAATTTATTAAAAGGTTAACTATCACGCCACACAAGTGAATCCGCGAGTTTAGCAAAGAGTTCATTAAATTAAAAATTAACTAAACACTAATGAATGTGGTATGACATTGTTGAATTAATTTATTGAATGTTAAACGTCACGTTACGCAAGCGATTCCGTGAAATTAGAGCGCGCCTACTAATTGCCTAGCATTTTATATTATTAAAAATGAGAAAATTATGAGTGATGAAATTATTAAATTATTTTTATTATTAAGAAAATCTATTGTTACTGGAGTTAGTAAAAAGAAATCGACACTTGAAAGTTTGGGTCATTTTTTGTTTTTTGGCTTTTCAAGGCATTAGGCCACCTTATATGCTTATGGATTTGGTTCACAATAAAATGGGCCTAGCAGTATTACCTAAATTCCTAATATATATATATATATATATATATATATATTAACATTGGGTCATTTACTAATTGTTTTTAAAGAAAATTTGGCAATCTAACTGCAAAATTTTTTTTTGATTTTCTACTACATATCGTCTTAAAATAGAGAACAAAACTCAATTTCTATTTAACTCAAGTCTATTTCTATTTAACACATCTTGAGTTTTTTTTTTATTTTAAAAACCGTATACCCACTTGACATTCAATTCGAACTAAGTTTGTCTAAAGGGATTCAAAACACTTCCTTTTCGTATACTCTTGACCCAAAATAGTACAACAATGGAGGAAATTAGTTGAGGGAATTACCTAATCAACAGAAAGAAAATATTATCAATGGAGGGACTAAATTTCAGCAAACAAATGCCAAGAGCAGCAGCGCAACAACAGGATCAACATCAATTTAAACCAACAATTTAAACCAAAGTGAACCAGAAACTTGACCAAAAATTCAGCAGCTTGAGAAAGAAAGAAACCAAGATTGGCTTCAAGCACTTTAACTATCTTTGCAAAGTTTTTTTAGAAAGAAAAAATCGCTCAAACAGCTCTCAGGTTTTGCAGCTTACTAAGAGCGTTCAATCGATATTTTACTTCCTCATATATGTAAAAGATTTTTTTAACAATGTGTGTAAAAGATGTGTATTTTCTAGAGTCCAAGATGTCTAGAAGATGAGGGAAGAAACCCTCTTTATATAGGAGAAGAAAGGACTTTGGGACAGATTTTGTTTAGCCACCAAAAATCTGTCCAAAACCAGAATTTTGGCCAATGAACAGTTTTCTTTACCAACTGTGGACAGAATTTTGGAGTATTGTACTCCAAAACAGTCTGCAACAGTGAAACCAACCAAACACGGACCCTGCACTCAAGTACCCTCCCTTTCTTTACCTTTCCCCTTAATCCCTTAAACCAAATTCAAAGCTAACTAGTCCACAAAGAGAAACTAGATTCATTTTAGTTCAAACTGCTAGTAACTCGAACAAGATCAATTAAGAGTCAACTAGTACAGATCATCAAGACTTAATCATATAATTACTTATACTAAACAACTACTTCAAACTTAAACCAATTAATTTGGACTAACACTGAACCTTTAAACACACAAACTATTAAATCAAACTAAAACATGACATCAAAACAACCTGAGACTGCAATCCGATAGGTAATTCAAGCCTAACGAGCGACTAAACATCATTACCAAACAACAAATATACTAATATAAGCGAAACTGAATCATTAATTATCGGAACCTAAACTTTAATCCTAAGAAATATCGCAATAAAAAATTAAAGGAGCATGAAATGACGGATTTAAGATTTCAGTCCAAGCGACTACCAATACCAATGATCAGAGACGGAAATAAAACATGACGATTAGGCACAACATGTATTAACGGTGACATATTCCCAAAATCGATTAACTTAAACAAAGGATGGGTAAGATTTAGTCATGGTTTCACTTAATGAAACGATGAAACTACGTCATTTTGAACCAAGTCTTAGCCAACCATCAATTGGACTAGGTCGGCCGAATTGGGCTTAAAAATTGGGCCTAATTTGTGCATAACTCAATTAAAATGGGAATTAATCTAATCCCTTAAGACCCCTTCACAAATTAATTAATAATCTAATGCTAAAGTCTATAATCACACACAATAAACCTAGAGAAAAAAATGTAATGTAGGAGAAATAGAAAGAACAAAAATTAGATATCTACAGCTGCCCTCTTTTCTCGAGAACATGAAGAGTTTTCGTGAAAAGAAGGTGAATTCCATAACTAATTTTGCTCGTGTATCACTCCAAATGAAATCATTTTTTAAAAATATGACCAACCTTGCTTCCGAGGTTGCCTACATATCCTTGGCTATAAAGGAATCAGGTCAGTGTAGTTCTAGGAAAATTTGGTAGCTGGGACTACCGGATACTGGATTTAAAACTGTTGTTGTTGTTATTGTTACTCTTACTTGCTGCTTTCATTAAAGGAAAAGAGAAAAGAACTACATATGTCTGCAAACTAAGACTTACAAAATTCCTATCTATGTGCCTTCTAGAGTCAAATCTTGATTCTTGACTTGCTCGCTTGTGTCGACCTTAGATTGGATCTTGATGCCTCTTTGAAGAAAAGATTATGACTCAATCTCGATTTCTTGCTTTCTGGATCATAATTTGAGAAGATGAATCTTGAGAAGATGAATCTTGAGAAGCTGGGTTGCTGACACATTGTCAATGCTAACTCCAACTATCTTGTGATCGAAAGACTTCTTTCTTCTGATGAGACACTGAAACTGCAAGCTTTAACCTCTTGTGCTCTATGGCGGGGCCTGCAATTTATCAAAGACGAACAAAATTTTTTTGCCCCAGCTTGGACTAGGAAAATTTTGTGAGTTATCAGAGAAATCTATAAACTATCTAATTTACACATAAACGGTAGTATAAACAAACTAAAAAAGATAAAATTTGTAACGAGGGATTGTGTACTTTACATTACCAAAAGGATAGGTAACCAAGGGTTGGTACACTGTATTACTAAAAGAAAATGTAACCAGGGGTTGGTACCATGTATTACTGATAAAGTGTTGAATCCCTCTAGGTGAAAAGTATCTACCTGAGTTAAGCTACGTAACACAACTGAGAGAAAAGTACTTCTACCCGGAACTATGAGTTGGATCCCTAGGTGGAACGGTTCTACCTGAGTTAAGCTACATAAAACACCCTGAACGAAGAGTACTTCTACCCGGAACTATGAGCTGGATCCCTCGTAGGTGAAAAGGTTCTACCTGAGTTAAGCTACGTAAAACATCCTGAGTAAAGAGTACTTCTACCCGAAACTATGAGCTGGATCCCCCTAGGTGAAAAGGTTCTACCTGAGTTAAGCTACGTGAAACATCCTGAGAGAAGAGTACTTCTATCCGGAACTATGAGCTGGATCCCCTAGGCGGAATGGTTCTACCTGAGTTAAGCTACGTAAAACACCCTGAGCGAAGAGTACTTCTACCCGGAACTATGAGTTGGATCCCCCTAGGCGAAACAGTTCTACCTGAGTTAAGCTACGAAAATGGGAGGCATGGACATTAGTGATGCATGCTGAAAATAAAAGAAAAATGGTGATTTTAAGGAGCTTACGTTTGGTGATATTCGTCCTTTTAGAATCGCCATTCTGCACTTCTTTGTTACTGCTTCAAACAAAGAAATATTTGTGAGTTTTCAAAGTGGTGGTTGGTATCTGGCCTTGATGCCCTGTTATAATTTCAATTCACGGCCACTCCATTGTTGAAGAACTTATTATATCAGTGTGGTACCGAGGTGCTCCGATACTCTGTTTTACATTCTGGAGACCTTGTTTTTTGATGTTTCCCTTGACTGTCTCATACTCGAACGTCCATGGTACCGCTAACCCTTGTCCCTAAGGCAAGACAATTTTTCCCTTTAAAATCAAACTCAGCTGTCTTGCACCCAGTACCAGTTTGTGTCCGTAGTGCTTATCAACTTTTCTCATGAAGCAGGTCTCGCTTAGGAGGCCTATTCATCTTGAGACACTTTGTTTTCCATATCAAATGAAATCATGGATGGATTCTGCCTTCGTCAATGCCATATATGCCCCAAATTGTGCTCGATATTATGGGGAAACTGTAGCCAGTTTTGCAGCCATTCTTTCCTTCGCTTTTGATGCAAGATTAGACCGAAAGGGACGCAAAGAGAATTATGGGTAAAAATAGAAGAATAATTGAAGGTGAAAAAGAACTGTGCTTAAACAAAAGGTGTCCCTTTCGGGGAAAGGAATTGGGAGACTTATCTAGAAGTATGTGCCGACTTAAATGAATCATGACATGCATTTTGAACTGGACGTCTGATCCATCTGAGCTGTCTAATTCTCAAAATCTGTCGCAAATATTCATCTTGAAAATCTCTTGGTTGTGCTCATGCCGGGGTATCGAAGACCCTCATCGACTAGTAGCGCCCTTTGCGGGTTTTCGCTAACTGAACTCTCTCATTATCTACTCACCATCGCCTTATGATACCCATTTGGATTTTCACCAAAAAGACTCTCTCATTTCTCTGGTCACTGCCGCCTTACAGTGCCCATACGGGTTTTCACCAATAAGACTCTCTCATTTGTTCTTTTTTCTTAACTGATATACGACATGGAGAAGTTTGCCCAATGACCCTGGCATGGGGACTTCAAATATTTTCAAAGATTGATCAGAATTTCTTAACAAGAAGAAAGAGAAAAGAACCTTGAACTGAATTACAACTTTTGGAATCGTTTCTATAGAAAAACCCGTAAAATAAAACAAACTTCTGCCCCAGTTTTGGAGTATTGAGAATATGGATTTTTGTTGTGATGGGATCAAACCCAGGGTAAGGCTGCCTACGTATCCTTTCGAAATCAGGTCCGACGTAGTTCAATGACTCAGAAGATTTGTTGTTTGGCTTTTTTTTTCTTTTTTTTCTTACAAGTACACAGGTTCCAGAAGCTGGAACACAAAGAAGACAAATATAGCTCAAAATGGTTTAACAAAGGGGTGACACCTATTTGGAATAGCGAGCAATGATAGCCTTCGTCATCTCGATTCTGAGAAATCATGCGTGAAAATTCCACAGTGGGTATATATTAGACATAATATCTTTTGACTGCATTTACATTAATAGTCATGTCTGGTACCCGTCCTTCTTCATCTACCAAGTGCAAGGCCCCTTTTTGTAACACTTTCTTGATGATGTAGGGTCCTTTCCAGTTTGGGGAGAACTTTCCTTTAGCTTCTACTTGGTGTGGAAGAATGCGTTTCAGAACGAGTTGTCCCACCTCGAAGTGCCTTGGACGCACTTTCTTGTTGTAAGAGTGTGTCATTCTTTGCTGGTATAGCTGGCCAAAGAACACTGCTGCTAGCCGTTTTTCATCAATCAACATTAGTTGTTCTAATCGGATCTTTACCCATTCCGTATCTTCAATCTCCGATTCCACAATGATCCGAAGAGAGAGAATTTTGACTTCAGTTGGTATTACAGCTTCCGTTCCATATACCAACAGATAAGGAGTTGCACCAACGGATGTGCGAGCAGTCGTGCGGTATCCCAAAAGAGCATAAGGCAACTTTTCATGCCATTGTTTGGAACCTTGGATCGTCTTCCTAAGAATTTTCTTGATGTTCTTGTTCGTCGCTTCAACGGCTCCATTGGCTTTTGGCCGGTAAGGGGTAGAATGGCGATGCATAATTTTGAATTGCTCGCATACCTCCTTCATCAAATTACTATTTAGATTGGCTACATCATGATTGATAATGGTCTGTGGGATACCAAAACGAGATGATGTAAGAATGAACAAAGTCTACCACTACTTTCTTGGTGACTGCTTTGAAAGTGGCGGCCTCCACCCACTTGGTGAAGTAATCAATTGGAACCAAAATGAATCTATGCCCATTTGAAGCCTCTGGCTTGATTGGCCCAATACATCCATTCCCCAAGCAACGAAGGGCCAAGGAGATGACATGGGATGCAACTCCTAAGGTGGCGAGTGAACCAGGTCACCATGAATCTGACATTGGTGACACTTGCGAACAAAACTAAAGCAATCTCGCTCCATAGTAAGACAATAATACCCTGCCCACAGAATCTTCTTCGCCAAAACATATCCATTTATGTGAGGTCCACATACCCCCGAATGCACTTTACTCATGATTCACTCAGCTTCTGTGGAATCTATGCATCTCAACAAGTTCAAATCTGGGGTCCTTTAAATTTCCCCATTCAGGAAGAAACCGTCGGCGAGCCGCCTTATAGTTCTTTTTTGATCTGCCTTGGCATGCTTTGGGTATTCCCTTTCAAGAATCGCTTTATGTCATGATACCATGGTTCAACATCTGTTTTGTCTCAATAGTATTGCAGTAACCGTGTTGATTCCGAACTTGGATTTCCAATAGATCAATATGAGTGTTACCTGGATAAGGGAGCATCGAGGCTAAGGTAGCCAAGTCATCGACTAGCTCGTTGTGAAACCTGTGAATGTACCTGAACTCGATGGATTTAAATCTTTTGCTCAGGTCTTGAACACATTGTCTGTATGGAATAATCTTGATGTCGCGAGTCTCCCATTCACCTTGGGCTTGCCGGATAAGCAAATTAGAATCTCCCATAACCAATAGTTCATGCACATCCAGATCGAGGGCCATCTTCAGACCCATGATACAATCTTCGTATTCTGCCATATTATTGGTACAGAAGAAACGAAGTCGGGCTGTTGCAGGGTAATATTGTCCGATAGGTGAGATGAGATTTCCCCGATCCCAACTCTTTTGATATTGACAACCCCATCAAAATAAATTCTCCATACATGGCTATCGTCCGGAGCTACTTCCTCTATTGATTTGACCTCTTCGTCTAAGAAGTATGTGCTCAGTGGCTTGTAATCATCATCAACTGGATTCTTTGCCAAATAATCTGCCAAAGACTGTGCTTTCATGCGGTGCGAGTGACATAGACAATGTCGAACTCTGTGATAAGAATATGCCATTTTGCGAGCCTGCCAGTGGGCATTGATTTTTGAAAGATATACTTCAAAGGATCCATTCTGGATATGAGGTAAGTAGTGTAGGCCAAGAGCTAATGCCTCAGCTTCTGAGCGACCCAAGTCACACTACTATAAAATGGAGCTTTACTGGCAACTATTTAGTGGCCATAAATTAATTACCGGTAATTTATATCCATAACTCAAATATTAGCGGCATATATAGTTTCGTCAGGAAAAACCATATGAAACTGTCAATTAAAAAGAATGGCCAACAAAAATTATAGTACTACAACTTATCCAAAAGAAGTTTTCATTGTTTCATGTTCCCTCCTATTCCTTTTTCTGAAAAAAGAGGCGCTAAACCATTTCACAAAAAAGAATTGCAAACACTCAAATTCTCCACCGTGCCCAACTATCCCTTCGCTCCCACCATCTCAGGTTGTCGTCACGGTGAAGCCCAACTCACTACTCTTGTTCTTCTCTCTCTCTCCCTCTCTCTATCTATCTATATAGAGAGAGAGATAGAGAGAGAGAGAGAAATTTCTTGAATTGATGGATCTGTGCAGTTACAGTTCCCTCGGTTGTTGTCACCATATTGTTCGTACAATCATATCGCGACTATCGTGGTAAGCTCAATCGCTTAAGAACTTTCGTTATTGATATAACATGTAAAATATTTGATCTATCTATTAAATAGATGAATTCCAGATCCCTAAATCCAAATGGACTATCTTACTTCAATTTTAGCAAAATTTAATTGAAAACTCTATTTTTCCATAATTATTGGTTCAATGGAATCGCATAATGCCTCTCAATTTGTTGTATTTTTTCTTCTTTCTTGCCTTCAGCTACATGAATTTATGATAGCCCTGTAAAATTGATTTTAAGGTGATTTAGAAGTGTGCTTATATTTTTTGTTTTGTTGCTTTGCTTTTAACTCTATTTTCTCCCTCAGTTTTAGAATTTTATGGCTATTGCAATTACTAATCATTTCACGGATGTGGCTATGATGATAATTGCTGGTAAATTGGTACCTTTCCTACCATACTGAATTATTATATCCCATTTTCACTTGGCTCGCATAAAATGCTGGCAAATGTTCTGTTGTCTTCTTTCTATTGAGATAATAGACAGAATTTTGTAGACAATTTCATGTTGTTAAACCTTTTTTTCTTTATGTTTCAATTAACAAACTTTGATTACAATGTTCGTAAAAAAAGAGTATTATAGGATACACATTGCATAATCACTACAATAAAAAAGGCTTTTAATGACTCTTATGAAATGACATTGTTGTTTGCTCAGACTCATTTTCTTTGTTCTTCACAAATCTGAAAATCAAATATCTCATCTAAATAAAATCTCATAGTGCCATGTTCCATATTTCTTATTTCCCTTGTGAATAGGGAGGTGTTGTATCCCATGAGTTGTTTATTCACATTGTAGAGTGCTAGGTAAAACTTTAAAGTAAGGGAAGTTAGATGATAATATTGCTTTTTATCCATAAAATGACTTTACATTCTGCTTGGAACAACTGAAGATCATAGACTCCTAAAAAATGGGGTTTTCGTATGCACTCATTCTGAATTATTAATATGTAATACATAGTTGCATAATTCTTTACTTTCGGCTATTTTTATTTCCCGCGGTGTATCTCAATAAGTCCTTAGCTTGTGTTTCGAAATGGATGCAACTTCTAGATAGTAGAACTCCTCTTTTTAGGTGATAACATGTAGAGTAATTTTATTGTCAGATTAATTGCCTCTGTTTTATTTCCAGTATAAATATACTGTTACTTTCTGTTGTAAATCATGGTAGGCAGGAGGTATACTTAGAAGTTAGGATAGTATTGTTTAATTGCATTCGATTCTGTCTATAACGACCCGGTCTATCGTTACGTAGAACTTGCATTTTTATTGTTGTCATTGACTTGTCATGGATTGATTATTCTATTATTGATGTGTTAGAGTCTATAGGCTTGAAATTGGAATGGTTAAATGAGAATTCAGTAACTTAGTCTTTAAAAATAGCCTTAAAATGGGAAAAGTCAACCAAGGGTTGACTTATGGAAATGACCTCAGAATGCGAATTTGATGGTCGGATAGCTCCGTTAGGTGATTTGGGACTTATGAGTGTGTTCGGAATATTTTTCTGATGTCCGGTGTAGATTTAGGCTTGAATTGGCGAAAGCTAGTTTTTGGCGACTTCCGGTCGGCAGTGGAAAATAGGCTATCATGGTCGGAATGGAATTCCGACAGTTGGAACAGGTTCGTAATGTCATTTTGGATATGTCTACAAAATTTCAGGTCAATCGGAGTTGTTTTGGGTAGTTTCGACATCGTTGGTGGAATTTAGATAATTCAAAGTTCATAGGCTTGAATTCGATGTGTTTTTGGGGTTTTGATGTTGTGTTTGATGTTTCGAAGGCTCGACTAAGTTTGAATGCTCATATATGATGCGTTGGTATGTTTGTTTGGGGTCCCGAGGGGCTCGGGATGGTTTCGGGTGGTTAACGGGGAGTTTGGAATGGTTTTGATATTGTTGATGTTGCTGTTACTGGTGTTTTCGCACCTCCGGAAGGGGAGCCGCAGGTGCGGTTCCGTAGGAGCGAGTAAGTGGTCGCAGGTGCGGAACCACTGGGCAGAAGGTATAAAAGTGTGCCTTCGCGAATTTTAGCCATCTTTCTCAATATTTCATCCGGGTTTGGAGCTTTTGAAGGGTTTTGAAGAGGGGATTCGATAGTTCTTCATTGAGGTAAGATTTTTGGACTCTAAACTCGTTTTTATGTGATTAAAGGTCGGATTTATGGTGGAAAATTAGGGAAAAATCAATGCAAATTGGGTTATTAAGGCTTGGGATTAAGAGTCTTTAAAATGGGAATTTGAGGGGTCATTTGGACTCCGATTTCAGTGTTCTTGGTATGTATAGACTCGTGGGAGGACGTGGTTTCTTGTGGTGTAAATTTTATCACGTTCCGAGACGTGTCCCGGGGGTCGGGTTTGACCAATTTCGGGATTTTTGAGTATTTTTGATAAATTTCGATTGAGATTAGTTCCTTAGCACATTATAATGATATGCATCTGATTGTTGGTAGATTTGGAGCACGCGGAGGCCGAATTTAGAGGCAAGTGCACTGCGGAGTAGTATATTATCCGGTTTTGAGGTAAGTAACGTTTCCAAACTTGGTTCTGAGGGTTCGAAACCCCGAGCTAAATGATTTATGACTATTGTTGAGGTGAGGCACTTGCCAAGTGACGGGCGGGTGCGCGTGCACCGAGTAATTGTGGCCTGGCTTATCCCATGGCACCGCTTAGTGGTTATTCCAGGATGATATATGTGCTTCTATTAATGTGGTAATTGTGAAAATGTTAGAAATTATGTTAAGTATAAATGCTAGGCTTCACGCCAAAAATGCTGAGACTTGAGTGGTCGTATATTACTGTCTTATTTTGTGATTAATTGATGTCATATACTCAGTCTTGTTATAGCATATCACTTCATATCTCAGTCTCAGTATTGTTACTTATATGCATACTTATCATTATTTCGGGCTGATGGAGGCATCTGTGATCCATGTGAGTGGGACTGAAGAGTAATGACTGAGTGAGGCCGAGAGCCTGTTATTGAGACAGTTATGAGAATGGACTACACACTGCAGCGATATTTAAATCATGCCTTCATTGGCTTGATGGTGCTTGGTCCACTAGGGCCCCTCTAGAGTCTTTACACCCCCAGTGAGCGCATTGATGTGAGGGATGAATCTTCCCTGGACATGGATCTTGTCCGAAGTGGATGTTATGTGAGGGATGGATCATCCCTAGGCATGGATCTTGTCCGAGTGTTTTATTCCGGAGATGGACTTTCTTCGTGGGGATGGATTGGCCTTTTTCCTCAGTACGGAGTGACTACGGTCACCGGTGTTTATGCATATTCCGAGATGGAACTTCCCTGGGCCTGAGAGCCATATATACTACTGAGTGGACTTCTGTGGGAGAGTTGTGAGCACTATGTTCATATCCACACTGGTTTAATACATATATTTTTATGATGGCATGTAGAGTATACTGGCATACTTGGCATATTTACTCATTCTGATAAACTGTTAGCATGTCTATTTTCTGTATATTGTTTATTGTAATTTCTGAGGTTTTGTTCGTCACTACCTCTCAGCCCATAGTTTGGGTTCGTTATTTTTGAGTTGGTGTACTCACGTTACCCCCTGCAACTTGTCTGCAGACCCAGGTACACCGGAACTCGGTAGTGGATATTGAGCAGCTGTCAAAGTTTTCATTGGAGTTGTCGAGGTAGCAGCTGGCGATCGCGACCTCGCCTTCTCTTTCTTATTCTACATGTTATTCTTTATTTTGAGACAATGTTGTCCATTTCTCCTTTTCTTTTGCTTTATGTTATAGTAGCTCATGACTGAGTGACACCGGATCCGGGGTTGGAAATTGTAATTTCTGTTTCAAATATTGTTTTTAAACTTCAGATTCTTAGTATTATCAGTAAACTCGTTTAAAATTTTACTTTTACTGGAAATTGAATTTAGCTTAGTTAAAAAGGGGCGGCTTGCCTGGTTCCACGACAGGCGCCATCACGACTCCGAAATCGGGTCGTGACACTGTCATGTTTAACTAGACCTTTGAGCCGTATGTTCTTTATTTTAATGAGTTCTTGTTCTTTAAGTTACATAGTTGCAATGGTTGTTATGGTGTTGTAGTTACATGTCTTCTTTATCCACAGTTACTAAAAAATGACTCATTATTTTAGGTACAAACTATATAATCATAGTTTTGTGAGCCTAATTACTAATAGATGATCGGAACCCACGACTCGAAAAGACAATTGCTATGCTTGAGTTCCATATAAAAAGAAATAAACATGTGGAAAATTTATGTTAGAGAATACTTACACCTGATGGAGCATTCACTTATTCAACGGTGCAAAGATTTGTACATGATATCAAGCATCCAGGTACGCTATACTTGTGATAATGAGTATCTTCACTAGTAAAATGAATGGTATTTTACTTAATACCTCTTCTATATCGTGTCTCAGTATTAGACTAAATTATGGTGATAGATATATATTCAGGATTGACATTAGATGTTTCGTTGTTAAAACTTAAATCCAATCTTTAGGTGCATAATTTTATAGTGTGACTATCTTACATCAAGTTAATTGTATTAGATTTTAGCCAGTTAGAGCCTAACTGTGTAGTAATCCACATATTAACTCATATGAAGTGCAAAGATGATAGATCATTGTGCAAGAAGTCTACATGTGTTGTTGTAAGATTTCTTATGCATTTAATCCTTCAAGTTCTATGAGTTTTCTTAAAATCAGTAAAGTTATTAAAGGTTTCAGATTTCTCTTCCAATTTTTCGTTACTACTTTTTGTGTCTTCTTTTTGCCACTGCTAGCTTACTGCTTGACCAACAACCAAACTTTTGAAGTATTAATGAATAGCAACAAATATCTTTGACAAGTTTATATTGTTAGTTTCTAGGCTGAAAATAGAAGGCTGATTGTTGTAACTTTGAAATTAGTTAAGGGATGGTTTTTGTCTACTAAATAATAAAAGGATATACCTTAGGTTTGGGTCATAGTTTTAAAGAGGTTTTTAGCCGAAAAATCTCCCTTTCCATGTCCAACTGAATAAAATGATCTTTTTACTATGATATTGCTAGTTTCTGAGGGACTAAAATCAGTAGTTTGCCTCCGCTGCTGTATAATCTCTTGAACTGCTAAGTAAAGTTGTCCTTCACTGAATTCATTGAAATGATTTTCTTATAAGTTGATTTGAAATTCATCATCTTCTTTCTCATTTTAACAAACTCATTTTCGATACTTGTAACATGGAAATATACAAATTATATTTAAAAAGATGAGATTAACAATACTCACAATGTTCACTTCAAAAGTATATAACCAACAAAATATGTATACCTATGGCAGACAAGTATTGTTTATATAAAATGGTAGCATCTTGAATTCTTGTCAAATGTAGCTCTTTATTTTTTTCCCACAATGTAACATCTAGGTTGTATTTCAATACTACAAGTCTCATTTACCACATTAGCCAAGTCTTTTATCTTCCTTTGTCATCCTTTGTTCTTTCTTAAATAAAATATTTTGGTTGTATTCCAATACTATAACTTGATGTAGGGAGCTTCAACTTAAGAACGATGTGTCTTATTAGAACCTACACTTCAATATCCTCAACCATGATGAATTTTGTATACCCTAGTTCGCATGCAGCCTCATTTTTTACATTATTTTGAGAATTCACAATATATGTAGATGTGTAGACTCGTGATGTTTTATACATTACATTCCATCTTTTGACGCATTTATTTTATTTTTTTCAGGTCATTTGTTCAAAAATTTCGCATGTGGAAGATTTCAATATGATGAAGAGTTGCTGAAACTATTTGAAGATATTATTTGATAGGATTAGTTATATCAGTTCATTCAATGCAAGTTTATTTTAAAAGTTGTGACATTAATATTTTAGATTAGTACTTCCTTTGGATTGTATAGATTCGATGAGATATATTTTGTTTTATGAATTAATAATATTATGTTTTCTAGTATTTGCCTACCGTTGTTTCCACCAAGATACACTCTTTTACTATTAGCAATGTTTAGTTGAATTTACTTGCCATTAAAATAGAATCTGAAGGTCAAAATAAGATATCTACAAGAAGGATACAATATTCATTTTAATTACCGTTAAAACTAATAACGTTTAGCGGCAATTTAATTGAACTTATCGGCTATAAAAATGGATGCTAAAAGAGCATAGTTAGTTTGTTATGTATTTAATTTACCGGCCAAACGTATTGCCGCAACTAATTACCGGTAAAACTAACAATCTTTAGCGGCAACAATTTGTACCCTTTACCAGCTTTTGTGAGAATGGTCGCCAAAGGCTTTGCCGACCCCCGTATTGCCGGCTAAACACCATAGGCCGGTAAAGGATATAGCGGCTATTGTTATTGCCGCTAAAGACATATTGTATTGCCGCTAAAGCCCCTTTTTGCAGTAGTTTCAAGGCACAACATGTCCTTTCTAAAATGGTGTACTTAACCTCATAATTGGTGAACTTCTTGCTCAAATAATAGATTGCATGTTCCTTTTTGCATGTTGCATCATGTTGCCCCAAAACACATCCAAATGAATTATCCATCACCGATAGATATAAAAACAAAGGCCTACCAGGTTCAGGCGGGACGGGTACAGGGGGTTTTGACTAATAATCTTTGATCCTGTCAAAATATTTTTGGCAATCATCCGTCCACTTGATAGCAGCATCCTTTTTCAACAACTTCAAGATGGGCTCGCATGTGGTTGTCAGCTGAGCAATGAACCGACTAATGTAGTTCAGCCTCCCGAGCAAAATCATGACTTCCTTTTTATTCTTCGGGGGTGGCAAATCTCGAATGGACTTTATCTTAGATGGATCCAATTCGATACCTCTCCGGATAACTATAAAACCGAGTAGTTTCCCAGATGGAACCCCAAATGCACACTTGGATGGATTAAGCTTAAGGTCATACCTTCGAAGCCGTTCGAAGAACTTTTTCAAATCGCGCACGTGATCAGCCTGTGTCTTTGATTTTATGATGACATCATCGACATATACTTTGATCTCTTTGTGCATCATGTCGTAGAAAATGGTTGTCATGGCCCTCATGTAAGTTTCCCCTGCATTCTTCAAACCGAATGGCATGACCCTGTAACAATAAGTACCCCATGGAGTGGTGAAATCGGTCTTTTCTGCATCATCCTCATCTATTAGAATCTGGTGGTACCCAACATAGCAATCCACGAACGACTATATCTCATGCTTTGCGCAATTATCTACGAGAATATGGATGTTCGGCAAAGGAATCCTTTGGACTTGCTTTATTTAGGTCTCTGTAGTCAACACAGACATTAGTTTTTCCATCCTTCTTTGGCACAGGCACAATATTTTCCACGGAGGTAGTGTATCGGACAACTTTGACCACATTGGCGCTTAGTTGTTTCATTATTTCCTCTTTGATTTTATCACTCATGTCCGTTTTAAATTTTCGTTACTTTTGTTGGACTGGTGGAAAATCAGGATAGGTAGGAAGCATATGAACCACTAGATCTGCACTTAAACCCTGCATGTCATCATAAGACCAAGCACACATCTCTGTATTCAAATAAAAGTTATATCAAGGCATCTCTGGTTTTTTGTTCAGTGTGAATGCTTATCTTTGTCTTTCTAACATCTTCATGACTTCCAATATTAATGGTCTCAATTTCATTGAGGTTGGGTTTAGGCTTGTTTTCAAATTGTTCAAACTCTCTTTTCATTTCCTCAATGACCTCATCTTCATCATGTTCAACCTTTTGATGCATTATTTCGAAATTAGATAGCTTTTTAAGATCTGGGTGTGAATTCCGTATGCATGTCATGTTATTAAAGCCAACATTAACAAAACTGAAATGGAAACAAAATGACAGGAGTTAGGAAAAGGAAAAGTTAAAAAACTTAATACGAAACTGAACTGCATTTCATTGAATTTTAAAGGATAAAAGGGTTAACATCACAACAAAATAATCATGCTGGGATGTTTGGATTACAACCCTGAAAGTAACCCAAAATACAAAAAAGAAGCTGCAAAATCAAACTACCAAGACTCCTTCCTTGTGGGGAGAAGAGTTGCTTCCCAATTGTTGAGCATGGTATCTGGGCCAATTAGTTGCACATCGACACGACTAGTGCCTTCACCAGCCTGGATCATATTCACTTCAGAAAACATCTAGCTTAGTCCATGGAAAATTTCATCAATGTTTGCCTGCGCCGAGGAATGTTGACTTTTCTTGGAGTCGTGGCTTGACAAAAGTGTAGAAAATATGAGGGATAGGTTGTTGCAAGACCCATCCATGTTTTTTGTGGTGCTTCGCTTTGTCTTCGTCTACTTGTGTTGGCCTGAAGCCTAAACCAAAAGTACCTTGGTTACTGAACGGAGAAATGGGCTCCGAAATTCCTTGCAATGATTCCCCCAAGCCTTTTCCTGGCTCATAACCCTGTCTCAGCATAAGTGCAGCCACCATCACAGATGTGGCGGAAAGACGAGGATGCATAATGGGCCTTCCTTCCTCAATATGGTCCACAACAACCAATTCCTTCCTCAATATGGTCCACAACAACCACTTCAAAATCCTAATAGACAATGGACTCACACCCTTCCTTGACCTCAATACATGGGATTAACGGGTCTTTATAAATGGACGACTCGTCTTCCCCGTGAACAATAATTTCTTGCCTGTCATGTTTGAATTTGAGCATCTGATGCAAGGTGGATGGCACAGCTCGGGACGTATGGATCCATGGCCTTCCAAGAATAAAGTTATAAGAAGTGTCCATGTCCACTACCTGGAAGACAATTTCAAAGTCAACCGGCCCAATCATCATGGTGAGGTTGATCTCCCCAATGATATCTCTCGTTGAGCCATCAAAAGCCCGGATACAGACATTGCTGGGTCGAATTCTGTCTGTATTTATATTCATGCTTTGCAAGGTGGAGAGAGGGAATATATCTATGCTCAAGCCTCCATCAACCATGACTCGCTTTACGTAGTGCCCCTTACATTTAACAGTCAAGTGTAAAGCACTGTTGTGCCCGACTCCTTCTTCGGGGAGTTCATCATCAATAAAGGTGATTTTTTTCACCTCAAAAAATCTATTGGCCATCTTGTCTAACTGATTGACTATGGTCTTCTCTGAGACATGTGCCTCGTTCAGGATCTTGATTAGCACACGAGCATGCTCTTTTGAATGTATGATCAAAGATAGTAGAGATATTTGGGCAGGAGTCTTCCTCAGCTGGTCAAGGATTTAGTAGTCCTGAACTTTCATCTTTTTCAAAAACTCTTCCGCCTCTTCTTCAGTGACTGGTTTCTTTATCGACAATTGGCCTTCCTCAACTCTTCTGGAGAGTAACACCTCCTCGATCGAGTTAAACCTCCAGTTTCCCCCACTTCTTCTATGATTTCCTTGCCTTTTCAAGTCATCACAAATTTGTTGTAGTTCCAAGGAATGGTTTTCGTGTTTTTCACAGGGGGTTGCACGGCAGGTTTGATTATGATTGGCTCTGTTATACCCTTCATACCACCCCGATTCTGCTTTGTGTTGGGGTAGCTTCCAAGGACATACAAACTTGGGCTTGGAACATTGAAGCAAACTTCCAATCTCGAGACCTTGGGAACAAATAAAATTACCTTTTCTAAGCTCGGGGCGCCTTTCACAATCACCGGCACGTCTCGGCTTGGACTGACTTCCAGTTTGGTTCCCTCTTGCATCGTTCCTGCTATCATTTCTGCTCGACCAACCGGCTTGCATTCTTTATCTCGGCCAATCATTCCCACGAAGTGAACATCATTATATACTGGCAAGGGGTTGTTGGTCACATTAGGAGGGCCCTCATCATTTGTCACTACAATCAGTTTTTCAGCAATTAGTCTTTCTATTGCTCTTTTCAGCGTCCAACAGTCATCAATGCTATGTCCCGGGGCACCTGAATGATATTCACATCTAGAATTTGCTTAAAATACACATGAATCAGGATGCATATGACGGGGAGCGATGGGTCCGATCACGCCTATTTGCTTCATCTTCTGGAATAGACTAGAGTATGATTCAGCCAATGAGTGAATTTTTCCGCTGGCCTCTGCTCTCGACCATAATGTTGCTTGGGATGAGCATTGTAGGGTGCCCGAAAATTTTTCTGCTGAGGTCGGGGGATCCTTGGAACTGGTGCCGTACTTGCTGATTGGGAGGCCGAGCATAGGATTGAGCATTGAACACTGTATGCTGTGGTGGGCCCACGAAGTATTGAGGAATTGGCGGAGGATAATAATGTTGAGGGTAGCTGGATTGCTCCTGATGAACTTTCACATAAGGGTGCGATTACCCTCTTTGAGCTTCCCTGGATCCCGAAGTCATCATGGACCCTTCATCTCTCTTCTTTCTATTTGCCAAGCTTCCCGACCCTTTTTGGATAGCTTGGGGTGTGGCTTTGAGAGCAACTTGACTTACAATTCTGCGAGTCTTGAGTCCATTTTCGACCATCTCCCCTATTTTGATTGCTTCTGCAAAAGGTCTACCATCGCGGACATCATGTTCTGAAAGTAATCAGGCTCTTGAGCCTCCAGGAAAACAGTGATCAACTCATGGTTATCCATGGGTGGCTTGACTCTAGCTGTTTGCTCCCTCCACTTGATTTCATACTCCCTAAAGTTTTCAGTCGGCTTATTCTTCATATTGGACATGGAATTGCGATCTGGTGCAATATCTATGTTATACTGGAATTGTTTGATGAAGGCTTGATCCATGTCGTCCCAGACATGCCAGTGAGAGATATCTTGGTCGATGAACCATTCTGAGGCTACCCTCACAAGACTTTCCCCAAAATAAGCCATCAACAATTCTTCTTTTCCACCTGTACCCCTCAGCTGGTTGCAGTACCTTTTCAAGTGGGCGATAGGGTCACCGTGTCCATCATACTTCTCAAATTTTGGGGTCTTGAACCATGGTGGCAAATGGATGTGAGGGAACATCCATAGATCACTGAAAGATACAATTTTGTGACCACCTAGTTTTTGTATGTTCTTTATGTTCTGTTCAAGACTTTTCATCTTCCTGGCCATCCCATCTGGCTCAACTGTCTTGGCAGGCTTTTCATTTTCCACTGGTGACTCGTAATGAGGAGTATGGTTGTATGGAGTCGAGACCCTGAAAGCCATATTTGGAGAGTAGTATTGTCCATCACAAGCATGAGATGGTGGCTCATTGTTTGGCCTCGTCACAGGAGGTGGTGGCGGGATTGAATAAACCGGCGCTCCAGACACGACAAGAGGGGTGTTCCTGACAGGTGCGGCTGGAGGTCTCACATTAGAGGTTCTAGGAGCGGCATGGAAGCTGTAGTTTGGCACATACCCTGGTGGTAGAATGTGATCGCTCGTTGCATGGAACGGTGGTTGAGTAGCCAGGGGTACACCAGAAGTTCCTTCTGAGGGACCCTGAGGCGGAGGCTGACCGGAGACCCAAGCCTGATATACATCAGACAATTGTTGTTTTAATCTTCCCACTTCCTCCGACTCTTGCTCAACTGACTGACCGTGTTGGTCTTCACTGACCAACTCGATTTCGTCATTATTAGCCATTGGTACCTTTCCTTTAGATCTGGTGAAGTAATGATGTGTTTCCAGTTTCACCACAAACCAACCACCTTAAGCTTACTATATAAGAGACAACAAATGTGTTAGGGTTAAGCCTTTTACACATATGAATCACACGTAATATGCATGTTCCTAACATTGTCACCATTTCTAACATGCTTTTGGATGACTTCATGTTTCATACCGACTTATAAGGTTGTTTCTTATTGACGCTCTCAATTTTTTTTTATTTTTTTAAAAAAAAAAAATTTCTCTCTCTCTCTCTTTCTCATTTTTTTGCTTTTCTTTTCTACCACCTCATTTTGTTCCCTTATTGAAATATTTCGATTGAGCCTTTTAGGGGTTGCCTACGTATCATGTCGCCGCATGAATTAGATCATTACGTAGTTCAGGGATACGACCCTTTTTTTGTTACAAAACAAACATCTTTTGGTTCATTTTTGAATTTTTCTAAAACAAAATCTTTTTCATTGATTTTCATTTTTTGATACAAGATTCAATAACAAGAATTACATACAAATAACCATTTAAACAAGACTAGGTTTGACTCAAACAGACTTTTCAAGACAAAAGGAAAAATAGCAAGACTCAAAACAACACAAGACTCTTACATACTCAAAGACCACAATGGAACAGTCAAAATAGACTGCCAACTAAAAGAAGATCTAAAATTCTTCAGGAGAATCCACCATCATTATTGTAGTCATGGAGTTTATTCCTGCGACTGACCCCAACGTCGCGGTATATCCTCTATAAATATGCATATATGTGACGGATGACGTTCAATGATACTTCTGCGAACTGCTCGGGCGTCATTCCCTGGAAACTCCTGCAAGCTCGGGAGGTATATGTGGCTACCTCAAGGATCTTTCCCTTAATGTTCTCCTGAGCGAAATACAACTCTTGATTTTGCTGACCGCGAGTTTCGTCTAGATCCAACGCATCATGCTCGCGCTCCAAGGCCATATCTCTCTGGCACCAAACTTCTAGTGACTCTCTCTCCAATCGATTGATCATACTTTGGTATTGATGCCTTTCTATTTCAAACTCGGCGATCTGGTGCTCCTTGCTTGGTTCAACTCTCCCTAACTGATCCCTTAGACCTTGGATTAGTGAAGCGTAACTCATTCGCTCATGATCACGGACTACCCTGAACTGGGCTTCTCTCTCTTCATGCTGCTGAGAGGTTGTGGCTATGTTCTTCTTTCGAATTTGGGCTTTGAGTGATTGCTTCTCTCGTGCCCACTGAGCTTTCTCTTTCTCAAAAGCATCATATAGCATATCCCTGTATATTTTAACGATGTCGAGCTATTCTTGCAGTGCTCCGAAGGCAGATTCATAATCTCTTTTCATCTCTTCCCTAGCCAGCCCAAGTCTGTTTTGAATCTCAGCCTCCCACTCTGCGGTGCTCTTTATGACTGTCCCCGGTCTATGTGCGAGAGCGTCTTGATTATAAAACCACTCAAGATAAGAAGGATTATCTCACCCCGTTCTCGATCTGCCACCATGGTACCACACTCAAGTATCTTAGTGCCATTCCAAACACGTTGAGCGTAAGCTTCACGAATGGGATCCTCTGATGTTTCTTCCCAGATAAAGTTTTCCATAACCTCTACCGGGGGCACTATCTGCTTGTGACCCAACTGATGTAGAACTCTCATGAGAGCATATGGCTGATAACCCCGAAGCCCCATCAAGATCAGAAACGGATGGCAAGATGACTTATAGATGACATATTCTGGGGTGAACCAAGGATAGTTCCATGTAATCTGAGCATCTATTAAGAGTGGAGATATTCCTTCCAATCTTGGAAAATTTCTGGAAAATTGCGAATCTCCAACTCACTTTTCAATCTAGCATTATACTGGCGAACATGATTACCCCAACAAGTACGGTGGTCTACCTGATAAGGACGACGGAAAAGATTATCTATGAACCACATCTGGAGCAGGACGTTGCAACCTTCAAAGAAACCTCTTACTTCCCAGCACATGGTCGAGGCACAAAAGATATCTGCTAACACCATAGGAAGAATGGAAGAGTCTTTTCTTTTCATCATAGCTGTGACTATCCCAGATAAACGGATGTTGATCTTCCGATCCTCTCTCGGGAAGACCATGCACCCCAAGAAAGCTACAATGAATGCTTTCCGTCCATGTTCTCGCCATGTGTGTTGGTTCTGTTTATTAACAAGCTTCGTCCCATATTCTAAGAACCCCCTTCATGTCCATACCTGTCATATAAGAAATCTAGGCGAACCTGCCCTTGCACTACATGTGTTATCTCGGTGTGGCTGATCCACATCTGCTCAAGGAACTTGGTAGCAGTGACATCCCTGGGAGCCAAAAGTTTCTTTGTTCGAATCTTTTTCCCGAGATCTGTATATTCAGCGAATTCCTCCAAGGTAGGAGTTATTTCAAACTCATTAAGACGAAACGCATTGTTCTTCAAGTCCCAGAAATAAACCAAAGCCTCGATGATTTCTCGTTTAGGCTCAATCTCCATGACGTTTACCAAGTTTTTCAAATAATCCTTGATCTTTCTTACTCAAACCCATCCATCTTGTTCCACCATTGCTGCAATAACCTAGGCACTTTGTCGACAATCTTAAACGGCGAGTGCTCTTCATCTCTCGGCCTCTTGTCAAGTCTCCCATTAACTGGATCCATATCGTACCTAGATAAATCAAAATGTGAGGTCAAGTCCTAATCTAAACTCAAAGAAATGACACTAAGTAAACTTTTGGAACATACAAACTTCTTATGTGAGGAAGACTAGAAAAAACGGTCGGACAAGGACAACATGATAAAAGGTAACGAGGGCAACAAGATGGTTATTTTTATGAAAACGGCTCTTCAGTACCTCCAATAAAAGTATTAAGGTTGTCTTGGTAAAAATATCCGGACACATGGATAAGCAGGTAAAAACAAATAAAAATTTATTTTTTACAAAAAACACCCATTTGATACTTCACAAAAAAAAGAAGCTATAAGGTTGACTTGGAAGAAATGGCCAAAAACAAAGGACGACACGGGCAAAAACAAAATGACTATTTTTACGAAATAGCCCTTAGACACTTCCGAGGAAGGTTTAAAGGTTGTCCCGACAAAACAATCAAAAATAAAGACGAAATGGTAAAAGGTGATAAAAACGAGCAAGGTAACCATTTTGTACGGACGTAGCCATTTGGCACTTCCGAGGAAGGTTTTAAGGCTTTTTCGGCAAAAATGGTTCGACATAAGGGCAAAATGGTAAAATATTAGCTATATTTACGAAAACAGCCTTTGGCAGTTCAAAAGAAGGTTTTGAGGTTGTATTGAAAAACATGATCTTACGCAAAGGCAAAAATAATGAAAAAGACAAAAAGCAGCAAAACTATCGATTTATTAAAAGGAATGAAAAATATTATGGACACACCGATTTCGAAAACTCTTGCAAAAATGGGGGCTGAACCCGATGAAGGTTGCTTAGTACCCCACTGGAATTGTGATAATCGAATCGACGTACTTCGAACTTGACCAATTTTTTTTTATTTAGTAAAAACGTGTTTGTACAAAACTGGGGGAATAATTTTTTTTTTTTTTTTTTTACAAATTCAGCTCAACTAATTTTCTAAATCCGGTCAACAAATTCAAGCAAACCTTCCAAATGATGCAACAAGTAGCACATAAATAAACATGGTGGTCTCAAAGAGGATACCCGTCTTATACGGACCCAGCCCCTGTGCCGAGTTTGCTAAGTCAAATGCATGTGATGCAAATAAAATAAACCTACTAGAGATAACCAGGCATGTGGCTTGTTCTTCTAGTTTTTTTTTTTAAAAAAAAATCCTAGGGGATGAGGTGTATCTAGACTGGCCATAAAACGAGTGGACAACTCGAGTTGGGAAGGGGTAGCGTACCGGGAGCAATACTTCTCCAGCTTAACTACTGGACCCTCCCTGTTCTTAAATATGGTGACTAATAATCCTTCACTGGGAGCGCAGTCCCACCGGCTTTATCTCAAAAAAGGATGGGGCGCGTATCCGTGATTCCCGGAGTTGTATTCAGAAGACTCAGAGGGGGTGCGCAAGAAGACAATTTATATGTACAGTTCAACAATATCAAAGCGGTAAAGAGCAGGCAAGTAGCACATTAGGCTCAAATAAATCATAGTATAAACAAAATTAAATAAAACCAAATAAAGTCAATATAATGGCTCGAATTCTTGAATGTCCCCAGCGGAGTCGCCAGAGCTGTCACACCCATTTTCTACCCCCGAAAGATATGTATGTTATAGATTGTTGTGGGTTAAAGAGTTTTTTTCAATTAAAGTGACAATTTTGAAATACAGATTATTTTATTGTACAGAGTCGCCACTTGGAATTGATTATTTTGGGTGTTCCAAGTCACCTTTTATTTGACTCCTTATTCAAAGGAAGATTGACTCTATTATTAATGGTCAGTGAAAACAAGTTCAGGTAAGGAATTCTGTTGATCGAGGAGAAGGTGTAAGGCATTCCTCGAGTCTCGTGGTTCTAGCATGGTCGCTTTGTTGACTAAAAATGGCTTAAGTTAATTTTGGACAAAGTGTGTTTTATTGGATCTCTATGTTTTACCTATCCGCTTTTAATTATTAAAATTATTAAAGAAAATTTGAATAAAATTGTCCTAACCACACCATGCAACGAATGTGCGACCGAGTTGAATTTTATTGATTTTTGTCATAACCTCGCTACGCAAGCGAATCCGCAGTCATGACAAGGATTATTAGTACATCATTATTTTGGGAGAAAATTACAACATTCGAAGAAATTAATATTAAAATTCATTAAAATGTCAACTATCGCGCCACGCAAGCGAATCCGCGAGTTTAGCAAATAGTTCATTAAATTAAAATTTAGCTAAAAACTAAGGAATGTGGTATGACATTGTTGAATTAATTTATTGAATGTTAAACATCACGTTACGCAAACGATTCCGTGAAATTAGAGCAGGCCTACTAATTGCCTAGCATATTATATTATTAAAAATGAGAAAATTATGAGTGACTAAAATATTAAATTATTTTTATTATTCGAAAAATCTATTATTATTATTGGAGTTAATAAAAAGAAATCGACACTTGAACGTTTGGGTCATTTTTTGCTTATTGGCTTTCAAGGCCATTAGGCCACCTTATATACTTATGGAAAGAAAATACTAGCAATGGAGGGACTAAATTTCAGCAAACAAATAGCAACAGCAACAACGCAACAACAGGATCAATAGCAATTTAAACCAACAATTTAAACCAAAGTGAACCAGAAACTTGACCAAATATTTAGCAGCTTGAGAAAGAAAGAAACCAAGATTGGCTTCAAGCACTTTAAGTATATTTGCAAAGTCTTTTCAGAAAGAAAAAATCGCTCAAAGAGCTCTCAGATTTTGAAGCTTACTAAGAGTGTTCAACCGATATTTTACTCTCTCAGATGTGTAAAAGATATTTTTAACAATGTGTGTAAAAGATGTATTTTTCCTAGAGTCCAAGATGTCTAGAAGATGAGGGAAGAAAACCTCTTTATATAGGAGAAGAAAGGACTTTGGGAAAGATTTGATTTAGCCAATAATCTATCCAAAATGATAGATTTTTGACCAAAAATCTATCCAAAACCAGAATTTTGGCCAATGAACAGTTTACCTTACCAACTGTGGACAGAATTTTGGAGTATTGTACTCCAAAACAGTCCACAATAGTGAAAGCAACCAAACACGGACCCTACACTCAAGTACCCTCCCTTTATTTACCTTTCCCCTTAATCCCTCAAACCAAATTCAAAGCTAACTAGTCCACAAAGAGAAACTAGATTCATTCTAGTTCAAACAACTAGGAACTCGAACAAGATCAATTAAGAGTCAACTCGTACGGATCATCAAGACTTAATCATATAACTACTTATACTAAACAACTACTTTAAACCTAAACCAATTAACTTGGACTAACACTGAACCTTTAAACACACAAACTATTAAATCAAACTAAAACATGACATCAAAACAACCCGAGACTGCAACCCGATAGGTGATTCAATCCTAACGAGCCACTAAACATCATCACCAAACAACAAATATACTAATATAAGCAAAACTGAATCATTGATTATCGGAACCTAAACTTTAATCCTAAGAACTGTCGAAATAAAAAATTAAAGGAGCATGAAATGACAGATTTAAAATTTTAGTCCAAGCGACTACCCATACCAATTATCAGAGACGGAAATGAAACATGACGATTAGGCACAACATGTATTAACGATGACATATTCCCAAAATCGATTAACTTAAACAAATGTGAAATAAGAAAGTAAACTAAACATGAAGGTTAAACAAAAACAATGTACACAAAATTTAATCTACAAAAAACCTACAAACAAACGACATAAAAAAAGAAAAATCAAAACTTTAGAGGAAAGGATAAGGGTTCGAGGTTTATACCAAGTTCAAGGTTTTCGACGTCGAATCGAGAAATGAGATGATGCCGAGGATGCCAAGTGGTGGTTGTCCGACCCTGAGGCATATGTTTCTTTTTGGCAGACGCTAAACCAATAGATTTTGGTGTCTTTCCAAAGGGAAACAAATACCTTTGGTCGAAAAAGAAAAGGAATAAGAAACAAAAAAAAAAGATGGAGAAGCAGCGACGGTGGAGGCGGCGGGTAGTGGGGTGGCCGCCGGAGGTGGCTGGCTGGCGGCGGTGCAATTTTTGGGGTGAGATTGTAGGTAAAGTGTAGATCTCTTTGAGATCTACATGTTTATATAGGTCTTTTGGGGATGTGGTGGCCGGTTTGCCGTGAAAACAAAGAGGGAAATAAGAGGCGGCTATCTAGGGTTTCGATTTCACGAAATTTAGAGGGGTTTTTGAAGATTTGAGGCTCGGATTAGGAGAGAGGGTAAAGAGAGGAAGACATTGGTATATGTTGGGTGGTGTTTTTTGGCGGATGACTGGTGGAGATGGGTGGCGGCGGCTAGGTCTTGAGGAAGACAGGAGAGAGTGAGAAGAGAGAAGAAGAATAAGGGAAATAAGGGAAAATGAGGCAAAATGTTGGGGAATTAGGGGTTTTAATACCTGAGTGGGAGATTAATCTTGAGCCGTTGGATCAAGTGAGAATGGATGTGTAAGATTGAGTCTTGGTTTCACTTAATGAAACGACGTACTTTCATCATGAAACTACACCGTTTTGAACCAAGTCTTGGCCAACCATCAATTGGACTGGGTCGATCGAATTGGGCTAAAAAATTGAGCCTAATTTGTGCATAACTCAACTAAAATGGGCATTAATCCAATCCCTTAAAACCCCTTAACAAATTAATTAATAATCTAATGCTAAAGTCTATAATCACACACAATAAACCTAGAGAAAAAAATATAATGTAGGAGAATAGAAAGAGCAAAAATTAGATATCTACAGCTTCCCCTCTTTGCTCGAGAATATGAAGAGTTGTCGTGTAAAGAAGGTAAATGCCATAGCTAATTTTTCTCGTGTATCACTCCAAATGAAAGCATTTTTGAAAAACATGACCGAACCTTGCTTCCGAGGTTGCCTACATATCCTTGGCTATAAAGGAACTAAGTCAGTGTAGTTTTGGGAAAATTTGGTAGCTGGGACTACCGGACATTGGATTTAAAACAGTTGTTGTTGTTACTTGATGCTTACATTAAAAGAAAAGAGAAGAGAACTACATATGTATGCAAACTAAGAGTTACAAAATTCCTATCTATGTGCCTTCTGGAGTCAAATCTTGATTCTTGACTTGCTCGCTTGTGTCGACCTTAGATTGGACCTTGATGCTCTTTGAAGAAAATATTATGACTCAATCTCGATTTCTTGCTTTCTGGATCAGAATTTGAGAAGATGAATCTTGAGAAGCTAGGTTGCTGACACATTGTCTATGCTAACTCCAACTATCTTGTGATCGAAAGACTTCTTTCTTCTGATAAGACACTAAAACCGCAAGCATTAACCTCTTGTGCTCTATGGCAGGGCCTGCAAATCCATCAAAGACGAACAAAATGAACAAAAATTTTTTGCCCCAGTTTGGACTAGGAAAATTTTGTGAGTTATTAGAGAAATCTATAAACTATCTGATTTATTGAAAGGCACATAGAAACAATAGTTTAAACAAACTAAAAGAGATCAAATTTGTAACTAGGGATTGTGTACCTTACATTACCAAAAGGATAGGTAACCAAGGGTTCGTACCCTATATTACTGAAAGAAAATGTAACCAGGGGTTGGTACCCTGTATTACTGAAATGAATGTAACTAGGGGTCGGTACCCTGTATTACTGAAAGGAATGTAACTAGGGGTTGGTACCCTGTATTACTAGGAAGTAATGTAATTAGGGGTTGGTACCCTGTATTACTGGATGGAATGTAACCAGGGGTTGGTATCCTATATTACTGGAAGGAAAGTAACCAGGGGTTGGTACCCTGTATTACTAAAAGAAATGTAACCAGGGGTTGGTACCCTGTATTAATGGAAAGAAATGTAACCAAGGGTTGACACCCAGTATTACTGAAATGGAAAGTAACCAAGGGTTGGCGCTCTGTATCACTGAAAGGAATGTAATCAGGGGTTGGTACCCTGTATTACTAGGAAGGAATGTAATCAGGGGTTGGTACCCTGTATTACTAGAAGGAATGTAACTAGGGGTTGGTACCCTGTATTACTGGAAGGAAAGTAACCAGGGGTTGACGCCCTGTATCACTAGGAAGGAATGTAACCAGGGGTTGGTACCCTGTATTACTGGAAAGGAATGTAACCAGGGTTTGGCACCCTGTATTACTAAAGAAAACCATAACTAGGGGTTGGCACCCTGTATTACTGAAGAGGAATATAACCAGGGGTTGGTTACCTGTATTACTAAAAGGTTTGTAACAGGAGTTGGCACCCTGTATTACTGAGAAGGAATGTAACAAGGGATTGGTACCCTGTATTACTGATGAAGTGTTGAATCCCTCTAGGTGAAAAATATCTACCTGAGTTAAGCTACGTAACACAACCTGAGAGAAAAGTACTTCTACCCGGAACTATAAGCTGGATCCCCCTAGGCGAAAAAGTTCTACCTGAGTTGAGCTACGTAAAACAACCTAGGTGAAGAGTAATTCTACCCGAAACTATGAGCTGGATTCCTCTAGGTGAAAAGGTTCTACCTGAGTTAAGCTACGTGAAACATCCTGAGTGAAGAGTACTTCTACCCGGAACTATGAGCTGGATCCCCCTAGGCGGAACGATTCTACCTGAGTTAAGCTACATAAGACACCCTGAGTGAAGAGTACTTCTACCAAGAACTATGAGCTGGATCCCCCGTAGGTGAAAAGGTTCTACATGAGTTAAGATACATAAAACATCCTGAGTGAAAAGTACTTCTACCCGGAACTATGAGCTGGATCCCCCTAGGTGAAAAGATTCTACCTGAGTTAAGCTACGTGAAACATCCTGAGTGAAGAGTACTTCTACCCGGAACTTTGAGCTGGATCCCCCCTAGGCGGAATGGTTCTACCTGAGTTAAGCTACATAAAACACCCTGAGCGAAGAGTACTTTTACACGGAACTATGAGTTGGATCCCCCTAAGCGAAACGGTTCTACCTGAGTTAAGATACGGCTATGAGAGGTATGGAAAATAATGATGCATGCTGAAAATAAAAGAAAAAAGGTGATTTTAAGGAGCTTACGTTTGGTGACATTCTTCCTTTAAGAATCGCCATTCTGTACTTCTTTGTTCCTGTTTAAAACAAAGAAAAATCTGTGAGTTTTCAAAGTGGTGGTTAGTTTGTGGCCTTGATGCCCTGCTGTAATTTCAATTCACGATCACTCCGTTGTTGAAGAACTGATTCTATCAGTGTGGTATCGAGGTGCTCGGATACTCTGTTTTGCATTCTGGAGACCTTGTTTTCCAACATTGCCCCTGACTGTTTCATACTCGGACATCCATGGTGCCGCTAACCTTTGTCCCTAAGGCAAGGCAATTTTTCCCTTTAAAATCAAACTCAGCTGTCTTGCACCCAGTATCAGTTTATGTCCATAGGTAAACTCAGCTGAAAACTCAACTATGGTAAATATATTGTCTTTTCCTTCAAGAGATAGAAAAACCAAATATGGTAAGAAAATCAGGACAATCCCTAACAGCTTGACACCCCATGGTTCTATGTGTCTCCACAGCTGGTGATACCTAAGAAATTATTGTGACTTGTTATAGTAACCAGGGGTGGATCTATGTATGAAGTTGAAGGTGATACGCCACCCGGTTACTCGGATAAAATCTTGTATATGTACTAGTATTTTCCTCAATTAACTTACATAGCAAATGAGTGGCACCCCAAGAGACAAAATGGGTGTAGGTGCCATGGTTGAAGTGTTGAAATTCCATGCAAAGAACCCAAGCTCGAGACTCACTGGAACATTCGACCTTGTTATTTCTTTTGTTACCTTTTCCCCTTTCCTTTCTTTTCTTTATGCTCCTTTTGTCAATTTCTCTTATTTCCTTCATCTTTGTTATTCATTTTTTTTGTGCAATCTTATTTTTATTATTTATTTATATTGTTTGTTTTCTTCCTTTGTCTTTTTTCTGGATTTTCAAATTTTATTTGAATCTAATTTTAATTATTTTCTTTTTTTATTCATATATTGTTATTATATTAATTTTAGAGATTTTTTAGAGTGATGCATCAAAGACATAACGTAGTATTAATCAACTACATGTAGATTGAAGGGGCGTATGATATATTCGTTTATGCATTTTTTTTTAAAAATTGGATTGAATAAATTCAAAATGTACCGAACCGAAACGAAGTAATCCAAAACGGATCGATCAACTAAATGTACTCCCTAATTTAATCTTTTTCGCTAAGGGTCAGTTTGCATTAAATAGTGGTACCCGTAGCTATCAAATCTTGGATCCGCCTCTAATAGCAACTGATATTTACATCAAATTATATGAATTTATCATGATTAAATTATGAATTAAGATGAGAATTTGTAATAATTAACTGCTATAATTTAGTGATAAAATTGTATATGAGACATGTATACTTTTCATTTGTTAATTGTGATCATCTTCGTGCGTTGGTTTTACATATTTCTGAGAGTTTGTTCAATAACCAGCCAACATCAATTTCCCTGCCAATAAACATAGGATTCTCCTACATTTTGACTGGTCCAAAAGACCAAAATTTACACCCTAACCTGGACCTTTTGTTTTTCTTCCACAGACCAATTATAGGAGAATTATATGCCATATATAGTAGCATAAAACATATAATAATAGTAGAAAATATAAATGAAACTTATCATCAAGTTCAAATTGAACCGTCCAAACATTATCAAATCCGTCATTTTAACTCGTTCAAATATAATCCAATCCGTCTATTTGACATCCCTGCATGTCACGGTGTTACGCCTAGGGAATGGACATGTTTATAGTTTTTTCTGAGTTATTTTTTCTGTTTGTTTTCTAACTATGACCTTTTTAAAAATAAATCAATTTTTGCTATTGACTATTTCTCTATGCCAACTTTCTTTTTGTCATACCCCTTTTCTAACCCCCAAAAAGAATATGTGTTATTGATTGTGGGTTATTGTGGGTTAAACGGTTTTTCCAATTGAAGTAACAATTTTGAAATAGGGATTATTTTATTTACAGAGTCGCCACTTGGAATTTATTTTTTTCGGTGTTCCAAGTCACCTTTTATTTGAATCCCTATTCAAAGGAAGATTTGACTCTTTTATTATTGATCTGGGAAAATAAAGTTCGGGTAAGGAATTATGTTGACCGGGGAGAAGGTGTAAGGCATTCCCCGAGTCCCGTAGTTCTAGCACGGTCGCTTTATGACTTAAACTTGACTTGAATTAATTTTGGACAAATTGATATTTATAGTTTTTTGTGTTTTACTTGTCCACTTTTACTTTTTGATTATTAGATCTATCAAGGAAAATAATTCATAATGACGCTACATGAGTGAATGCATGATCGAATAACAAAATTAATTAACTTATCATAATTGCGCCTCGCAAGCGAATCCAAAATCACGACAATTAATTATTTGTAGTACTTTTGAGAAATTACTACATTTAAGAAAATTATTTTTTAAAAATTATTAAAAGTCGATTATCGTGCTACGCAAGCGAATCTGCGATTAAAAGAATTAATTAAATTAGAAGTTAATTAAAGCTAGTAAAAATAAGATGAGATTATTGAATTAAAATATTAAAAGTCAATGTCACGCTACGCAAGCGAGTCCGTGAATAAAAAGTTAAAGCGCGCCTACTAGTTGCGTAATGTCTAAATTATTTTGAAAATAATAATAATTAAGTTATTTATTAAAACAATAAAAAAATTAATTTTTATAAAAATTATGTGACTAAGCTAAAATGTAAGAACTAATTGAAATTATTTTAAGAGAATGTATTAATATATTCTATTTACTTTGTCGACACTAAGCTTGCCAAAAATTATTCTAAATTTGGTCCAAAGTGTAGTGGACCTTACATGACAAAAGAAAGCTCTACTTACATCTAGTCGTTATTAATCCATGACTCTTGAGTAAAGAAGAAGAAAGAAAAGAAAAGAAAAATTAATTCACGTAACTAACTTGATTTTATGTTACCTTAATGACAAAAAAATACTTATTAAAGTTGCCAACGATATTGGGAACAAATGCACATGAAAACGTGATTAACCGGAAAATTTAATCCATATTACCAAGAATATCATGAAAAAGTCAAGTAAGAATAACATTAGGCACGATGCCATCGAAGAGAATGATCTTTGAATTAATGGAACAATTTTCTAGCAAATGTGGACTTAATAAGTAATAAAAAATCATTTTTTACGCTGCACTAAATCAGAATCAGATTTAGCTAAAACAATAAAACATACACATGAATTCTAAATCTCATACATCACATGTAAAAATAAGGACCCAACTACATAAAAAAAAATTCTACTTCATTACCAATTTACAACCAAACATAAAAGGTTTCACAATTCTAACATTTACTTTGAGCAACCAAGAGATGAAATAAGAAGCAGAAGAATCTAAAATGATTTCAATTAATCAAGTCTTCCTCATTTCATTCATATCATGAAAAACTACATTATAGTGTTAAGAAGAGTACCTAGACTGCAGAAACCGCAAAGAAGGCGACAGGAATGGACTTTGTTATCCACTATCCAATGAGCACAACAAGAGTGTCGAAAATTACAGCAAACAAATAACAACAATTTGGAGCAGACAGCAGCAAGCCCGTAACAAACAGAAACCCAGAAACTTGTACCAAAGACAAAGATAGAAGTTGTTTCTATACAACTTCTTCCAAACCAACAAGACTTTAAAAGAAACTTTCTGGAAAAAAAATCTTTAGTACTTTGCAAACTCCAACAACTCTCCTTTTTCTTCAGTTTTATTTTCTTAGAGTGTAAAGGATGTGTAAAGATGTTCAGTCTGTTCTGCTTTTCTTCTGGAAAAATGACCTCTTTAAGACTTTAAGTAGGAAAATAACTTCTTTTGGACAGATTTTTGGTTCACCAAAAATCTGTCCAAAAGGACTAACTTTGTGTGCCAAAACAGTCCATTTTTTACCAAATACTGACACAAAGCAGAGTAGTTGTGTTTCCAGCATGCTTAAACAGTAAAACATCCTACAACCATGTACTTTAAAACTTAACTATTCAACTTTTATCTACACATGACTGAAATTCAAACTTCTACACTCAAACTCCAACCAAATATGAACTAGCATAGTAGAAACAAGACTCAAAATGTAATCGAACTAAATATTTCAGACTAACTAGATTAAAATGAGTTCGTCTTGTGCAAACTAAATATGGAACAACAAACTGAATTTTACAAGCCAAAGCTCGAAACGAAAACTAAAAAAACATCGTTAAACCATCACGATTAATAACAAGTATGTAAACAATTCAATTAATCTTTTTGATTTTTCATGAAATCAACATAAAGGCTTAACTATCGACCGGCTAGGTCGAAGAACAAAAAATCAGAACTTAATAGACAACAAAAAACCACTCGACCGGCTAGGTCGAAGAACCAAAAATAATTAAGGACTAATACCCAATTGCACATACATAACAACAACATTAATAAAAATTAAATCCTTAAAACTAACACTAATCACAAAAGCAAAAAATCATACAGATAATTAAATTAAAAAAAGAAGAAAAAAGTAAGGTTTATACCAATCGAGGAAATTCGACGATGAATCAAGCGACAAGGAGATGCCGTGGACAACGAGTCATGACTGTCCGACATTAAAGCGCACGTTTCCTTTTAGCAGGTGCCAAAACAAACAAGCTTTGGCGTCATGCTAGAAGGAAACAAGTGCTTTTAAGTTGAGATGAAGCTAGAGTGGAGAAACACTGGTGGTCTTGGGTGGTCGCGGCAGAGGCGACGGGTGGCGGCGGCGTGGTCGCCGGAATTCCATCGCCAGATTTTCGGGGTGAAATTGACATCAATAGGTAGGTCTTGAAGAGCCCTACCCATTGATGTAAGTATTGTAGGGTGGTGGTGGCCGGAACTTCACGAATTTGAGGAAAATAGTGGCGGCTACGGTTTCTTAGATCTAAAATTCGTGGAGTTTGAGGGGGGTTTGAAGGATTTGGTTTGGATATATGGAGAGAGGAGAGGGAGATGATGGAATGGTGAAATTTTGAGGGTGTTTGGACGGCGGCAGGCGGTGGTGCCGCCATGGAGAGAGGCGGCGGTGGCTAGGTCTTGAGGAAGGAAGGAGAGTGTTAGAAGAGAGAAGAAGAAGAAGGGGGATAAGGGAAATAGGGCGAAAATTTGGGGGATTTAGGGGTTTAAATACTTGGGTGGGAGATTGATCTTGAGTCGTTAGATCAAGTGGAAATGGACGGATAGGATGGAGTCTTGATTTTACTTGATGAAACGACATAGTTTAATTATGAAACTACGTTGTTTTGGACCAGGTCTTGGCAGGACATTTATTGGACCAGGCTGGCCGAATTGGGCTCAAGTTTTGGGCAAATCTGGCTCAATTTTAATTAAAAATACAATAGTCCAAACTCTTAACCCCCTAATTATTTTATTTAGTCCTAAAGCAAAGCATACAAGTAAAAGAAAAAATCTTTTTGGTTTATATAATTTAAAGATACAAAACTAAAATATACAAATAAAAGGTAAAAAATATTTTTGGTATTTTTAATGAAGGAATGCAAATAAAAATGCACAAACAATTAAAATCATCCAAATACTAGTATTAAAAGCATGCAAAAATTAGGTATTCACA
>ML434956.1:76105-87721 GCA_005239525.1 Nicotiana knightiana | reverse complement strand
TGCCCCTCTTTGCTCGAGAACATGAAGAGTTTTCGTGCAAAGAAAAGTGAATCCATGACTAATTTTTCTCACACATCACTACAATGAAGCATTTTGAAAAAGGTGACCGAACCTTGCTTCCGAGGCTGCCTACATATTCTTGGCTATAAAGGAATCATGTCAGTGTAGTTCTGGGAAAGTTTGGTAGCTGGGACTACCGGACACTGAATTTAAAAATGTTGTTGTTGTTGCTGTTGCTGTTGTTGTTACTGTTACTTGTTTCTTACATCAGAAGAAGAAGAAGAGAACTACATATTGTTGCAAGCTAAGAGTTACAAAATTTCCTATCTATGTGTCTTCTGGAGTCAAATCATGATTCTTGACTTGCTCGCTTGTGTTGACCTTAGATTGGATCTTGATGCTCTTTGAAGAAAAGACTATGGATCATTCTTGATTGCTTGATTTCCTGATCAGAATTTGGGAAAATGAAATTTGAGAAGCTGGATTGTTGACACATTATCAATGCTGACTCCAACTATCTTGTGATCCAAAGACTTCTTTCTTCTGATGAGAAACTGAAACCGCAAGCTTTAACCGTCACATGTGCTCTACGGCAGGGCCTGAAAAGTCATCAAAAATGAACAAACAAACAAAAAATTTTCTGCCCGAGTTTCGACTAGTAAAATTTTGTGAGTTATTAGCGAAAGTTGTAAACTATCTAATTTATTGGAAGGCACACAGAAACAATAGAATAAATTATCTAAAAGAGATAAAATTTTCTAACGAGGGATTGTGTACCCTACGTTACCCAAAGGATAGGTAACCAGGGGTTGGCACCCTGTATTACTGGAGAGGAATGTAACTAGAGGTTGGTGCCCTGTATTACTGAGAATGGATGTAACCAGGGGTTGGTACCCTATATCACTGAAGAAGAATGTAACCAGGGGTTGGTACCCTGTATTACTGGAAATGAGTGTAACCAGGGGTTGGCACCCTGTATTACCGGAAATGACTGTAATCAGGGATTAACACCCTGTATTACTGGAGAGTAATGTAACCAGCGGTTGGAACCCTGTATTACTGAAAGAAATATAACCAGGGGTTGGCACCCTGTATTACTGGAAGAAAATGTAACCATGGGATGACACCCTGTATTACTGGAAGAAATGTAACCAGGGGTTGGCACCCTGTATTACTGGAAGGAAATGTAACCAGGGGCTGGCACCCTGTATTACAGGAAGAAATGTAACCAGGGTTGGCACCCTATATTACTGGAAGGAATGTAACCAGGGGTTGGCACCCTGTGTTATTGATAAAGCGTTGAATTCCTATAGGCGAAATGGTTCTACCTTGGTTAAGCTATGTAAAATGCCCTGAGAGAAGAGTACTTCTACCCGGAACTATGAGTTGGATCCCCCTAGGTGAAATGGTTCTACCTGGGTTAAGCTACGTAAAATGACCTAAGCGAAGAGTACTTCTACCTGGAACTATGAGCTAGATCCCCCTAGGTGAAACGGTTCTACCTGGGTTAAGCTACATAAAATGACCTGAGCGAAGAGTACTTCTACACGGAACTGTGAGCTGGATCTCCCTAGGAGAAATGGTTCTCCCCGAGTTAAGCTACGTAAAACAACCTGAGTGAAGAGTACTTCTACCCGGAACTATGAGCTGGATCCCCCTAGGTGAAATGGTTCTACCTGAGTTAAGCTACGTAAAACAACCTGAGCGAAGAGTGCTTCTACCCGGAACTATGAGCTGGATCCCCCTAGGAGAAATGGTTATACCCGAGTTAAGCTACGTTAAGCAACCTGAGCGAAGAGTACTTCTACCCGGAACTATCAGCTGGATCCCCCTAGGCGAAATGGTTCTACCTGAGTTACGCTACTACACTAGGAGGTGTGAATAGTAGTGATGCATGCTAAAAATAAAAGAAAAATGGAGATTTTAAGGAGCTTACATTTGGTAACATTCGTCCTTTAGAAATCTCCATTCTGCACTGCTTTGTTCCTGCTTCAAACAAAGAAAAAATTTATGAGTTTTCAAAGTGGTGGTTGGTTTGTGGCCTTGATGCCCTATTGTGGTTTGACTTCACGGCCTCTTCGCAGCTGAAGAACTGAGTTTATTAGTATGGTACCGAGATTCTCGGCTGATCTGTATCATTTTCTAAAGACCTTGGCTTTCCAATGTTGCCCCCAACTATTTCATACCCAGACATCCTTGGTATTGCGACCTTTGTCTCCGAGGCAATGCAATTTTCTTTAAAAATCAAACTCAGTTGTCTTGCACCTAGTACCGGTTTGTGTCTGCAGCGCTTATCAACTTTTCTCATGAAGAGGTCTCGCTTAGGCAACCTTTTCAGTTTCTTTGAGACACCTTGTTTTCCTTATCAAATGAGATCACAGATGGATCATGCCTTCGTGAATGCCAGATATGCCCCAAATTGTGCTCGATAATACGTGGAAACTGTAGCCTGTTTTACAGCCATTTCTTTGCTTCGCTTTTGACGAAAGATTAGACCGAAAGGGACTTAAAGAAAAATTATGGGTAAAAATGGAAGAATAATTGAAGGTAAAAAAGAACTGTGCTTAAACAAAAGGCATCCCTTTCGGGGAAAGGAATAGGGAGACTTATCTGGAAGTATGTGCCGACTTCAATGAATCATGACATGCATTTTGGACTAGATTCCTGATCTGTCTGAGCTGTCTAATTCTCAAATCCGTCGCAAAGGTTCCTCTTGAAACTGTCTTGGTTGTGCTCATGTCGGAGTACGAAGACTCTCATTCGGCCAGTAGCGCCCTTTGCGGGTTTTCGCCAACTGACCTCTCTCATTTCTCTACTCACTGTCACCTTATGGTGCCCATTTGGGTTTTCACCAATAAGACTCTCTCATTGCTTTGCTCACTGTCGCCTTACAGTGTCCATACGGGTTTTCACTGATAAGACTCTCTCGTTTCTTCTTTTTTTTTTTTTACTACAATACGACATGCGGAAGGTTTCCCATGGCATGGTGACTTCAAATATTCTCAAAGATCGATCAGAAGTTCTTAACATGGAAAAATGGGAAAAGAACCTTGAACTGAATTACCACTTTAGGAACCGTTTCTACAGAAAATGGTAAAATAAAACAAACTTCTGCCCCAGTTTTGGAGTATTGGGCATATGGATTTTTGTTGTGATGGGACCGAACCCAGGGTAAGGCTGCCTACGTATCCTTTCAGAATCAGGACGGACGTAGTTCAATGACTTAGAAGATTTGTTGTTTGGATTCTTTTCTTTTCTTCCTTTTTTTTTGTTGCAAGTACATAGGTTCCAAAAAGCGGAAAACAAAGAAGACAAATACAGCTCAAAAGGGTTAACAAGGGGGTGACACTTATTTGGAACAAACGAGCAGTGGTGGCCTTCGTCATCTTNTCCTTTAGCTTCTACTTGGTGTGGAAGAATGCGTTTCAGAACGAGTTGGCCCACCTCGAAGTGCCTTGGACGCACTTTCTTGTTGTAAGCGCATGCCATTCTTTGCTGGTATAACTGGCCAAAGCACACTGCCGCTAGCCATTTTTCATCAATCAGCATTAGTTGTTCCAATCGGGTCTTTACCCATTATGTATCTTCAATCTACGACTCTGCAATGACTCGAAGAGAGGGAATTTCGACTTCAGACGGTATTACAGCTTCCGTTCCATATACCAGCAGATAAGGAGTTGCACCAACAGATGTGCGAGCAATGGTGCGGTATCCTAAAAGAGCGAAAGGCAACTTTTCATGCCATTGTCTGGAACTTTGGATCATCTTCCTAATAATCTTCTTGATGTTCTTGTTCGTCGCTTCAACGGATCCATTGGCTTTTGGCTGGTAAGGGGTAGAATGGCGATGCATAATCTTGAATTGCTCGCATACCTCCTTCATCAAATTACTATTTAGATTGGCCGCATTGTCAGTGATAATGGTCTTTGGATACCAAAATGACAGATGATGTTGGAATGGACGAAGTCTACCACTGCTTTCTTGGTGACTGCTTTGAAAGTGACGGCCTCCACCCATTTGGTGAAGTAATCAATTGCAACCAAAATGAATCTATGCCCATTTGAAGCCTTTGGCTCGATTGGTCCAATAACATCCATTACCCAAGCAACGAACGGCCATGGAGAGGACATGGGATGCAACTCCGAAGGTGGCGAGTGAATCAGGTCGCCATGAATCTAGCATTGGTGACACTTGCAAACAAAACTGAAGCAATCTCGCTCCATGGTAAGCCAATAATACCCTGCCCGCAGAATCTTCTTCGCCAAAACATATCCATTCATGTGAGGTCCAAATACCTCTGAATGCACTTCACTCATGATCCGCTTAGCTTCTGTGGCATCTATGCATCTTAACAAGTTCAAATCTAGGGTCTTTTTGTACAAAATTTCCCCATTCAGGAAGAAACCGCCGGCGAGCCGCCTTATAGTTCTTTTTTGATCTGCCTTGGCATCCTCTTGGTATTCCTTTGTTTTCAGGAATCATTTTATATCATGATACCACGGTTCACCATTTGGTTCTGTCTCAATAGTATTGCAATAACAGTGTTGATTCCGAACTTGGATTTCCAATGGATCAATATGAGCGTTACCTGGATAAGGGATCATCGAGGCTAAGGTAGCCAAGGCGTCGGCTAGTTCGTTGTGAAACCTGGGAATGTACCTGAACTCGATGGATTTGAATCATTTGCTCAGGTCTTGCACACATTGTCTGTATGGGATAAGCTTGATGTCTCGAGTCTCCCTTTCGCCTTGGGCTCGCCGGATAAGCAAATCAGAATCTCCCATAACCAATAGTTCATGCACATCCAGATCGAGGGCCATTTTCAGACCCATGATACAAGCTTCGCATTCTGCCGTATTATTGGTACAAAAGAAACGGAGTCGGGCCGTTGCGGGGTAATGTTGTCCAATAGGCGAGATGAGGATTGCCCCGATACCAACTCCTTTCATATTGACAGCCCTATCAAAATACATTTTCCATACATGGGTGGTGTCCGGAACTATTTCCTCTATTGAGTTGACCTCTTCGTCTGGGAAGTATGTGTTCAGTGGCTTGTAATAATCATCAACTGGATTCTCTGCCAAATGATCTGCCAAAGCTTGTGCTTTCATTGCGGTGCGAGTGACATAGACAATGTCGAACTCTGTGAGCAGAATCTGCCATTTTGCGAGCCTGCCAGTGGGCATCGGCTTTTGAAAGATGTACTTCAAAGGATCCATTCTGGATATGAGGTAAGTGGTGTAGGCTAGGAGATAATGCCTCAACTTCTGAGCAACCCAAGTCAAGGCACAACACGTCCTTTCTAAAAGGGTGTACTTAACCTCATAATTGGTGAACTTCTTACTTAAATAATAGATTGCATGTTCTTTTTTTCCTATTGCATCATGTTTCCCCAGAACGCATCCAAATGAATTATCCATCACCGATAGATATAAAAACAAAGGCCTACCATGTTCAGATGGGACCAATACAGGGGGTTTTGACAGATAGNAGCAGCTTAAAGATGGGCTTGCACGTGGTTGTGAGCTGAGCAATGAACCTACTGATGTAGTTCAACCTCCCGAGAAAACTCATGACTTCCTTTTTATTCTTTGGGTGTGGCAAATCTCGAATGGACTTTATCTTAGATGGATCCAATTCGATGCCTCTTTGGCTAACTATGAAACCGAGGAGCTTCCCAGATGGAACCCCAAATGCACACTTGGCTGGATTCAGCTTAAGGTCGTACCTTCGAAGCCGTTCGAAGAACTTTCTCAAATCGCGCACGTGATCAGCTTGTGTCTTTGATTTTATGATGACATCATCGACATATACTTCTATCTCTTTGTGCATCATGTCGTGGAAAATGGTGGTCATGACCCTCATGTAAGTTGCCCCTGCATTCTTCAAACCATATGGCATGACCCTGTAACAATAAGTACCCCATGGAGTGGTGAAAGCAGTCTTTTCAGCATCATCCTTGNTGTTCAGGTCCCTGTAGTCAACACAGACTCTAGTTTTTCCATCCTTCTTTGGAACAGGCACAACATTTGCCACCCAGGTGGTGTATCGGACAGCTCTGACCAAGTTGGCGCTCAACTGCTTCATTAGTTCCTCTTTGATTTTGTCACTCATATCCGTTTAAATTTTTGTTGCTTTTGTTGGATTGGTGGAAAATCAGGATACGTGGGAATCTTATANCTCAACAGCCTCTTCTTCGTCATATTCAACCTCTTGATGCATTATTTCGAAATTAGACAGCTTTTTAAGATCGGGGCATGAATTCCGCATGCATGTCATGTTATTAAAGCCGACATTAACGAAACTGAAATGGAAACAAAATGACTGAATTAGGAAAAGGAAAAGATACAACATTTAATACGAAACTGAACAACATTTCACTGAATTCAAAAGGATAGAAGGGTTAACATCAAAACAAAACAATCATACTGAGATGTTTGGATTACAACCCTGAAAGCAACCCAAAAATACAAATTGAAACTACAAAAGCAAACTACCAAGACTCCTTCCTTGTGGGGAGAGAAGTTGTTTCTCAATTGTTGAGCATGGTATCTGGGCCAATTAGTTACACATCGGCACGACTAGTGCCTTCACCTGCCTGGATCATATTCACTTCAGCAAACATCTGGCTGAATCCATGGCAAATTTCATCAATGTTTGCCTGCGCCGAGGAATGCTGACCTTCTTGGAGTCGCGGCTTGACAAAAGTGTAGAAAATGTGAGGGATAGGTTGTTGCAAGACCCATCCGTGCTTTTTGCGGTGTTTGTCTTTGTCTTCGTCTGCCTGTGTCGGCATGAAGCCTAAACCAAAATTACCCTGGTTACTGAACGGAGAAATGGGCTCCGAAATTCCTTGCAATGATACCCACAAGCCTTTTCCTAGCTCATAACCTTGTCTCAGCATGAGTGCCGCTACCATTACGGATGTGGCGGAAAGATGAGGATGCGGGATGGGCCTTCCTTCCTGAACATGGTCCGACACAACCACTTCAAAAGCCTGATAGACGATGGACTCACACCCTTCCTTGGCCTCAATACAAGGGATTAAGGGGTCTTTATAAATGGACGACTCGTCTTCCCCGTGAACAATAATTTCTTGACTGTCATGTTCGAATTTGAGCATCTGATGCAAAGTGGATGGCACAGCTTGGGACGTATGGATCCATGGCCTTCCAAGAAGAAAGTTATAAGAAGTGTCCATGTCCACTACTTGGAAGACAATTTCGAAGTCAACCGGCCCAATCATCATGGTGAGGTTGATCTCTCCAATGGTATCTCTTGCCGAGCCATCAAAAGCGCGGATACGGACATTGCTGGGTCGGATTCTGTCTGTATTGATCTTCATGCTTTGCAAGGTGGAGAGAGGGCATACATCTATGCTCGAGCCTCCGTCAACAATGACTCGCTTCACGTAGTTCCCATCACATTTAACAGTCAAGTGCAAAGCCCTGTTGTGCCCGGCTCCTTCTTCGGGGAGTTCATCATCAGTAAAGGTGATTCTGTTCACCTCAACAAATCTGTTAGCCATCTTCTCTAACTGAGTCACTGTGGTCTTCTCTGAGACATGTACCTCGTTCAGGATCTTGGTTAACACACGAGCATGCTCTTTTGAATGTATGAGCAGAGATAGTAGAGAAATTTGGGCAGGAGTCTTTCTCAGATGGTCGATGATTGAGTAATCCTGAACTTTCATCTTCTTCAAAAACTCTTCTGCCTCTTCTTCAGTGACTAGTTTCTTTATTGTCAATTGGCCTTCTCTGATTTGCTTGGCCTTCCTCAACTCTTCTGGAGAGTAAAACCTTCCCGATCGAGTCAAACATCCAGTTTCCCCCACTTCTTCTATGATTTCCTTGCCTTTGTAAGTCATCACAGTTTTGTTGTAGTTCCAAGGAATGGTCTTTGTGTTTGTCACGGGGAGTTGCACGGTAGGTTTGATTATGATTGGCTCGGTTGTACCCTTCGTACCGCCCTGGTTCTGCCTTGTAATGGGGTGGCCTCCAAGGACATACAACCTTGGGCTTGGAACATTGGAGCTAACTTCCAACCTCGAGATTTTTGGAACAAATAAAGTTTCCTTCTCTGAGATCTGGGCGCTTTTCACAATCAATGGCGCATCTCGGCTTGGACTTAGTTTTAGACCCGTTCCTTCTTGAATGGCTCCTGATGTCATTTCTACTCGACCAACCGGCTTGTATTCTTGATCTCGGGCAATCATTCCCACAAAGTGGACATCATTGTGTACTGGTAAGGGGTTGTTGGTCACATTGGGAGGGTCCTCATCATTTGTCACCATAATCAGTTTTTCAGCAATTAGTCTTTCTATGGCTCTTTTCAGAGTCCAACAGTCATCAGTGCTATGCCCCGGGGCCCCTGAATGATATTCACATCTAGCATTTGCTTGAAATCCATGTGAATCAGGATGCATATGGTGGGGAGCGATGGGTCCAATCACGCCTATTTGCTTCAGCTTCTGGAATAAACTAGAGTATGATTCAGCCAATGGGGTGAATTTTTCTGCCGGCCTTTGCTCTCGACCGTAATCCCGCCTGCGACGAACATTGTAGGGTGCCCGAAAATTTTGCTGCTGAGGTCGGGGGATCCTTGGAGCTGGTGCCCGTACTTGCTGATTGGGAGGCCGGGCATAAGACTGAGCATTGAACACTGTGTATTATGGTGGGCCCACAGAGTATTGAGGAATTGACGGAGGATAATAATGTTGAGGGTAGTTGGATTTCCCCTGCTGAACTTGCACATAAGGGTGCGGCGCCCCCCTTTGAACTTCCATGGATCCCAAAGTCATCATGGACCCCTCATCTCTCTTCTTTTTATTTGCAAAACTTCCCGACCCATTTTGGATAGCTTGAGTAGTGGCTTTGAGAGCAGCTTGACTTACAATTCTGCCAGTCTTGAGGCCATTTTCGACCATTTCCCCTATTTTGATTGCCTCTACAAAAGGTCTACCCATTGCGGACGTCATGTTCTGAAAGTAATCAGGCTCTTGGGCCTCCAGAAAAATAACGATCAACTCATGGTTATCCATGGGTGGCTTGACTCTAGCCGCTTGCTCCCTCCACTTGATTGCATACTCCCTAAAGCTTTCAGTCGGCTTCTTCTTCATATTGGACAGGGAATTGCGATCTGGTGCAATATCAATGTTGTACTAGAATTGTTTGTTGAAGGCCTGAGCCATGTCGTCCCAGACATGCCAGTGAGAGATATCTTGGTCGATGAACCATTCTGAGGCTACCCCCGCAAGACTTTCCCCAAAATAAGCCATCAGCCTTTTCCCCCTGCACCCCTCAGCTGGTTGCAGTACCTTTTCAAGTGGGCGATGGGGTCGCCGTGTCCATCATACCTCTCAAATTTTGGGGTCTTGAACCCCGGCGGAAAATGAATGTGAGGGAACATGCATAGATCACTGAAAGATACACTTTTGTGACCGCCTAGTCCTTGCATGTTCTTTATGTTTTGTTCAAGACTTTTCATCTTCCTGGCCATCTCATCTGGCTGAACTGTCTGGGCATNACGGGATTGGAACTCTAGTGTTACTTCCCTTCTGGTTTCTCTAACTCTGGCCTCGATCTCCTCCTCCCAATCAGTCGCATGCCGTATGGATCTTTCTGGCCTTTGCTCCGGGATAGCCTGGTTGTGAAACCACTCAAGGTATGCGAGGCTTACCTCCCCACGTTCACGATCAGCTACCATCTCGTCCAAATCAGAAAATCGACTACCAAACCAGACCTTTTGTGCATATGACTCCCTTGGGGGCTCCTCTACCTTGAATTTCCACATGAACGGATGCATGTCCTCGGTCGAGGGCTTCTTTTGCNCATGAGATGGTGGCTCGTTGTTAGTCCTCGTCACAGGTGGTGGTGGCGGGACTGTATATACCGGCGCGCCAGACACGACAAGAGGGGTGTTCCTGACTGGTGCGGCTGGAGATTGCACATTAGAGGTACCAGGGGCGGCATGGATGTTGTAGTTTGGCACGTACCCTAGTGGTAGAATGTGATCACTTGTTGCACGGAGTGGTGGTTGAGTAGCCAGGGGTACGGTAGAATTTCCTTCCGAGGGACCTGAGGTGGAGGCTGACCGGAGACCCAAGCTTGATATACATCCGACGGTTGTTGTTTTAATCTTCTCACTTCCTCCGACTCTTGCTCAACTGACTTGCCATGGGGGTCGTCACTGACCAACTCAATTTCATCATTATTAGCCATTGGTACCTTCCCTTTAGATCTGGTGAAGTAATGATGTGTTGCCAGTTTCACCACAAACCAACCACCTTAAGCTTACTGATTAAAAGACAACAAACGTGTTAGGGTTAAGCGTTTTACACATATGAAGCACACGTAATATGCCATGTTCCTAACATTGTCACCATTTCTAACATGCTTTTGGAAGGCTTCATGTTTCATCCCGGCTTTTGAGGCTGCTGCTTATTGGTGCTCTCAAATTTTCTTTTTCTCTTCTCTTTTTCTTCTCTTTCTCCTTTTTTCGCTTTTCTTTTCACTTGCCTATTTTTGTTCCCTCATTTTAGAGTTATTGAAACATTTTGATCGAACCTTTTAGGGGTTGCCTACGTATCATGTCGCCGCATGAATCAGATCATTACGTAGTTCAGGGACACGACCCTCTTTTTCTTCTTTTTATTTATATTTTTTTATACAAAACAAACATTTTTTGGTTCCCTTTTTTTTTGAGTTTTTCCCAAAACAAAATCTTTTTCATTGTTTTTCATTTTTTGATACAAGACTCAATAACAAGAATTACATAGAGATAACGGTTTAAACACGACCAGACTTGACTCAAACAAACTTTTTAAGACAAAAATGACAAGACTCAAAACAACAAAAGACCCTTACATACTCAAAAACCACAAAGGAACAGTCAAAATGATCTCCCAGCTAAAAGAAGACCCAAAATTCTTCAAGAGAATCCACCAGAATTATTGTAGTCATGGAGATTATTCCTGCGGTTGACCCCCAACATCGCGGTATATCTTCTCTAAATCTGCAGCTATGTGACGAGCGACGTTCAATGATACTTCAGCAAATCGTTCGGGCGTCATTCCCTGACAACTCCTGCAAGCCCGGGAGGTATATGTGGCTACCTCGAGGATCTTTCCCTTAATGTGTTCCTGAGCCAAGTGAAACTCTTGATTTTGTTGACCACGGGTCTCAGCTAGATCCAGTACGTCGCGCTCGCGCTCCAAGGCCATATCTCTTTGGCGCCGAATTTCCAGTGACTCCCCCTCCTCCAACCGATTGATCATACTTTGGCAGCGATGTCTTTCTATTTCAAACTCCGCGATATGGCGCTCCTTGCTTGACTCAACTCCCCCTATCTGATCCCTCAGACCTTGTATTAACAGAGCAAAACCTCTGCGCTCATGATCACGGACCACCTTGAACTGAGCTTCTCTTTCTTCCTGTTTTTGAGCGGTAGTGATCATTTTTTTCCTGCCTAATTTGAGCTTTGAGTTCTCGCCTCTCTTATGCCCACTTAGCCTTTTCCCGCTCAAAATCAACCTGTTGTATGTCCATGGTTGTCTCCAGAATGCCTTTATCTTCTTGTAAAATGTCAATACGGGATTGGAACTCTAGTGTTACTTCC
>ML434956.1:56538-70937 GCA_005239525.1 Nicotiana knightiana | reverse complement strand
AAAAAAACTGATTTTTATTAAAATTATGTGACTAAGCTAAAATGTAAGAACTAATTGAAATTATTTTAAGAGAATGTATTAATATATTCTATTTACTTTGTCGACATTAAGCTTGCCAAAAATTATTCTAAATTTGGTCCAAAGTGTAGTGGACCTTACACGACAAAAGAAAGCTCTACTTACATCTAGTCGTTATTAATCCATGATTCTTGAGTAAAGAAGAAGAAATAAAAGAAAAAAAATTAATTCACGTAACTAACTTGATTTTATGTTACCTTAATGACAAAAAAACACTTATTAAAGTTGCCAATGATATTGGGAACAAATGCACATGAAAATGTGATTAACCAAAAAATTTAATCCATATTACCAAGACTATCATGAAAAAGTCAAGTAAGAATAACATTAGGCACGATTCCATCGAAGAGAATGATCTTTGAATTAATGGAACAATTTTCTAGCAAATGTGGACTTAATAAGTAATAAAAAATCATTTTTTACGCTGCACTAAATCAGAATCAGATTTAGCTAAAACAATAAAACATACACATGAATTCTAAATCTCATACATCACATGTAAAAATAAGGACCCAACTACATAAAAAAAAATCTTTAGTACTTTGCAAACTCCAACAACTCTCCTTTTTCTTCAGTTGTATTTTCTTAGAGTGTAAAGGATGTGTAAAGATGTTCAGCCTGTTCTGCTTTTCTTCTGAAAAAATGACCTCTTTAAGTAGGAAAATAAGTTCTTTCACCAAAAATCTGTCCAAAAGGACTAACTTTGTGTGCCAAAATAGTTCATTTTTCACCAAATACTGACACAAAGCAGAGTAGTTGTGTTTCCAACATGCTTAAACAGTAAAATATCCTACAACCATGTACTTTTAAACTCAACTATTCAACTTTTATCTACACATGGCTGAAATTCAAACTTCTACACTCAAACTCCAACCAAATATGAACTAACATAGTAGAAACAAGACTCAAAATGTAATCGAACTAAGTGTTTCAGACTAACTAGATTAAAATGAGTTTGGCTTGTGCAAACTAAACATGGAACAACAAACTGAATTTTACAAGCCAAAGCTCGAAACGGAAACTAAACAAACATCGTAAACTATCACGATTAATAACAACTATGTAAACAATTCAACTAATCTTTTTGGTTTTTCATGAAATCAACATAAATGCTTAACTATCGACCGGCTAGATCGAAGAACAAAAAATCAGAACTTAATAGACAACAAAAAACCACTCGACCGGCTAGGTCGAAGAACTAAAATTCACTTTTTAATAAATTCATACAAAATAGTCGACCGGCTAGGTCGAAGAACCAAAAATAATTAAGGACTAATACTCAATTGCACATACATAACAACAACACTAATAAAAATTAAACCCTTAAAACTAACGCTAATCGCAAAAGCAAAAAATCAGACAAGTAATTAAATTAAAAAAAAAAAAAAGAAGTAAGGTTTATACCAATCGAGGAAATTCGACGATGAATCAAGCGACAAGGAGATGCCGTGGACAACGAGTCGTGACTGTCCGACATTGAAGCGCACGTTTCCTTTTAGCAGGTACCAAAACAAACAAGTTTTGGCGTCATGCTAGAAGGAAACGAGTGCTTTTAAGTCGAGATGAAGCTAGAGTGGAGAAGCACTGGTGGTCTTGGGTGGTCGCGGCAGAGGCGGCGGCAGCGGGTGGCGGCGGCGTGGTCGCCGGAATTCCATTGCCGGATTTTCGTGATGAAATTGACATCAATAGGTAGGTCTTGAAGAGCCCTACCCATTGATGTAAGTATTGTGGGGTGGTGGTGGCCGGAACTTCACGAATTTGAGGAAAATAGTGGCGGCTAGGGTTTCTTAGGTCTAAAATTCGTGGAGTTTGAAGGATTTGGTTTGGAGATATGGAGAGAGGAGAGGGAGATGATGGAATGGTGAAATTTTGAGGGTGTTCGGACGGCGGCAAGCGGTGGTGCTGCTATGGAGAGAGGCGGCGGCTAGGTCTTGGGGAAGGAAGGAGAGAGTTAGAAGATAGAAGAAGAAGAAGAAGGGGGATAAGGGAAATAGGGCGAAAATTTGGGGGATTTAGGGGTTTAAATACCTGGGTGGGAGATTGATCTTGAGCCGTTGGATCAAGTGGGAATGGACGGGTAGGATGGAGTCTTGATTTTACTTGATGAAACGACGTAGTTTAATTATGAAACTACGTCGTTTTGGACCAGGTCTTGGCAAGACATTTTATTGGACCAGGCTGGCCGAATTAGGCTCAAATTTTGGGCCAATGTGGCTCAATTTTAATTAAAAATACAATAGCCCAAACTCCTAACTCCCTAATTATTTTATTTAGTCCTAAAGCAAAGCTTACAAGTAAAAGAAAAAAATCTTTTTGGTTTATATAATTTAAAGATACAAAACTAAAATATACAAATAAAAGGTAAAAAATATTTTTGATATTTTTAATGAAGGAATGCAAATAAAAATGCACAAACAATTAAAATCATCCAAATACTAATATTAAAAATATACAAAAATTAGATAGTCACACTTTTTTATACCATCTTTTTTGTTCTTGACAAAATATCATGTTGTAACAGTCATTTAACCATGCTATCTTTCTCTCTTTTCACACTCAAATTTAATTGCCATAGTCAAAAGGAGAATTATAATTGATAAGAAATCACTATACGGTGTCCCTAAATTAGCTATTGAAGAATACTACTGCACAAAGCGGGCTATTATACAGAGTGGAGTTTATTGTTTGCGTACCCGAAGATTAGCTGCGGTGAATACCCTAATTATTGTTAATTAAATTTCTTAACACAAATAAATTGAAATACCATCGACAAATGACAAATATACATCGGGATGATATTTCATCCATTACTTGTTTTCATAATCTAGTCTAGTTCAAACATAAAGGACTTGGCGTTTATTTTCGATAAATCTCAAACGGGACGTGTCAATAGTAAGTGCGGATTTTATTTATTTAGCTTGCCTTTTCTTTTGTTTTCCCTGTCCACGGATGTAATAAATACGAAAAATTATTTCGAACATAGAGACGTGGGTCGTTTTCTTTAATATAAAGACTGTATCTATGTTTTGTTAAGGATAAAGACGAAATGAAACAGAAAAAAAAGCCTACGATCCAAAAACTTTTGGCAAAATATAGTCAGTGGATCACTTTCTGTTACTGGGTATCACGACCTTATTGGAAAGAAAATGTATTATTTAATGGTATTCTATGAACATTTTATGGAAAATCAAGGGGCCTGACTTCATGTCATCATTACTTTTATTCACTTTATATTATAAACCTTTTACCAACTTTTATATCACATCATGTTGTGGGTGCGGTTATGAGTTCTTCTATTTATCCAATACAATTATTCTTTAAAAATACCGTTAAGGCCTCATTTGTTTTTTTTAAAATTAAAACGTCTGAATTTAAATACACATCTGAATATCAAGATGTGTATTAAGATTAAGACACCTGAATCTGAATACACATCTGAATATATTAAGATGTGTATCAAGATCTGAATAGAAATAATTAAGACTGTTTGATTTTTAACATCTGAATGTATAAAATTCATCTTTATTTGAAAATTAATAAACATAAAATTCAAATGAAATACTAACTTATCTAATATTCTATCATTAAAATATATAGTTTTTTTAAAAAATATGATAGTTGTTGGTGGTGATGGCTAACCGATGAATGCCGACTAGAGGCGGTGGTTAGTGGTAGTTTTGGTTGATGATGGTGGTTCATACTAGTAGCTAGTAGTGATTGGTAATGGTGGCGATTATGATTGAAGATGGTAGTGGTGGGTGATGATAGTTAATAATGGCGGCTGGTGGTAGTAGTTGTGACTGAGAAAGGTGGTGGGTGAGTGGTGGTAGGCTATAATAATGGGCAGCGTTTGCTGTGGTTGTTATGGTGATGGGGTGGTCAGTTGAGGTGGGTGAGTGTTGATTGTGGGTGAGAATGATATATGGTGGTCGGAAAGGTGGAAACAGTGGGTGGTGATGGTCGATAATGGTGGAGGCTATGATTGAGGATGATGGCGGCGTGGTGGTAGTGGAGGTGGTGGTGGTATGGTGGTAGTTGATAATGGTAGGTGGTGACGACAGTTAATAATGAATATGTGATAGGATCTTAATGATATTAAGTCTCTGTTATAGATGATAGGATCTTAATGATATTAAGTCTCTGTTATAGATCTTAATCATACAGACCTATTCAGACTCATTAAGTGGTTGTGAAGTAAAAAAAACAAACACACTTAATGATTAAGATCTGAATGATTAAGATTCAGGCTTTAAAAACAAACGCACTTAATGTTTAAGATCTGAATGATTAAGATTCAGACCTCTATTAAGTGCAAACTAATGAGGACTAAGTGTATATCAATTTTTTTTTAAAGTTATTCATTTTTAATGTATATTTAAAGAATTCGAGAATACGAATACATTTCTGAATTCGAACAACATAAGTGTTTAGTACCTTCAACTTTTATTTTATTTTTACTAACTACTACTCCCTCCGTTTCAACTTATGTGGATCTATTTCCTTTTTGATATGTTCCAAAAAGAATTTCACTTTCGAAATTTGGAAACAATTTAACTTAAATTTATAATTCTACCCTTAATGAGAAACTTTTATAACCACACAAATACTCTAGGTCCCTTTTTGACTTGTTTAGGACCACAAATGTCAAAAGTCTTCATTTTTTTTAACTTCGGACCCAGTCAAACAGGTTCACATAAATTCGAACGGATAAAGTATAATTTATACAAGGTATCACATTAGTACCGTCTTCTGTCAGGAGCGGAGCTAGGTGGTTGGAAGCGGGTTTTAGTCGAACCCTCATCGCTAAAAATTACATTGTGTCTATAAGATTAATTTTTTTCTATATATATATTGTAGACAATAAAATTACGTCGGAAAAATAATCGAGACCGAAAATATTTGCAACAATTGTAGTATGTTATTTCAAATATTGACTGTTACAATATCTATGAATCTTCTGATTCTTTTTTCAATAGTAAATAAATCCAAGGGCCTTTGAGCTTGATCTTGAATATGTAGTTGTTGCCACGAATGATGATCTTGAATTCAACTAGCACGAACTTTGATTTGAACTTGTACTCTTTGAATCTTGATTTGTTCTTCGTTCTCGAGCTTGAGCTTGATTGCTTGAACTTGAATTTGATTTGTTCTTTGTTCTTGAACTTGAACTTGATTGTTTGAAGCTTGAAACTTGTGGAGGAATTTGCAACGTTTGATCCACAGTTCTTTCTTGCTTTTTGTTATAACTTATGTTATTTTTTCTAGGTTATGAATGCTCATATTTATAGTTGTAGGAGGGAAGAGTTATGATAAGAACAATCTCTTTCCGACCAAACAAATTGAAATGTGACAAGACCGCATTCGATTGACGAGAACATGTCACTTGCACATGTGGCGCGATTTGACTGGACATTTAATTTGACTTGGCATGCCTTGTCTTTTTGACATATGGCATAATACTATTGGCTCTTTCATTTGATTTGGCGTGTCATGTCATTTGACACGTGGTACCAAACTAGGCTTCTAGAAAAATGATATTTAGGCTTAACAAAGTAGGTTCATCACTTTAACCTAATAAATTAAGACTTATTTAATTAATCTATATATATTTTTGAATTTCCTTGATGAAGATTCTCGGTCCCAAAGAGAGAAACATGCATGGTCTGATGGTCAGTGGAAGACTCCATTCAGGAATCCACGTTCTTAAATACTTGCAATTCAGCCTTAAATTGTCACAATCCACAATAAGCTTTCTTCAAAAATTTCGTCTTTATTCTATGGTCTAATAATACAGTAAGAGGATGGAGTGATTGACCACTCTCAAACTCTGTGTGCTCATATGGTCCAAAATAGTAGTAAGCCATTTACGCATGATTGTCACATCCACATCCAAAAGTATATTAGAGAAAGAAAGCGACCCATCTTCTTTATTTATTTCCAATTAGGTCCCCAAATAAAATACAACATTCCAACCTGATATCCAGTACAAACAATTGCTTTTACAAGCTCTTTTAAGAATCATTTCGGTCTTTTTTTTTTGTTTGGTAAGAGGGAAACCCTCGGCCGTCCACAGCCTCTGTACTTCAGGTGAACACTCTATCCGCACTGAGTAAACTTCTCCTGTATAAGGGCCTGCAAATCACATCGAAAATGTAAACCGCATTAGGATGCTCAACCCAGAAAGCATTGAGGGGGAATTCAACCCTCCAAACCAATTGGGCGACCCCAGGGTTGTCATTTTGGTCTTTATTCATCCGTTTTAGGACACTAAACCAGATTTGGAATTGGATTAAAAGCTTATAAAAGCATGTAGTACTACAATTGATTAAGTCAAAAGGTTAAATTAGTGAATTTAGTTAAGGTGTTTATATTTTAATTCACTTCTTTTATCTGATACTATTCATCACTTGTTATGTGACGCTAAACTATTTTTAGAACAAGGAAAATGATGGAACTTGTAAACCAAATAATGTTACGTTTTGATTGAAGTTGGTATTGAAGAATTTGGTGATATGGATTCATTACGAGTGTGGTTATCTATTTAACTATCTCATGTCATATGTCATATAGTATGAATTTTAAATGTTAGCAGATAAAAACAAGATTTAAAGTGATAGCTTCACAGAAAATACTAGTATATATTATATATGAAAGATAAAATGAGAGAAGGTCGTTTAAGATAATTTGATCGCCTCTAAATGCACTTGTCTATAGGTATAAAACTACGTAAGTAAAAGTATTAAAAGGGTGACGAAGTGGACCTAAAACCATATAGAAATTATCTCAAATACCTACATACAATCTCTTGAAATCCATACAAACCTAAAAAAATTTTATAGAACAATGAAAAAAAGATCTTTATGTGTTATATATACGTCCAATTAGTTAAATTAAGTTTTTAGTTACGTTAATTCATTTATTATAGGTCTAATACTCTTTAAAAGTCTTCTAATTTTGTCAAAAATTTATATATCGGCGAACAATATGAAGAACATCTAATAATTTTTATTTCTGAATGAAAAAAAAAATGACATCAACAGTAAGTATGCATATAGCGGATCCCAAATTAATTGAGATTGAAGTGTAATTATTATTTAGTAATGAAAATAATACTGTAAATTCGCCAAGTTAGACGTAAATGGAAATGGAAATGAATTATTCACCAAAAGATTGTTACCAAAAACGGAAGTCTTTATTCAAAATCAAATTATTGATACTAACTACTCCAGAATATATCACATCAGCGTTGGAAAGGAATATGTAGTAAAAATAATTTGATAGATTTAGTTATAAACACTTGCTTAATTATATGAGATTTTACTGAATTTACTCTACGATTACGAATATCTCTTCACCCAAACATTAAGTTCAGAATTATCTCAAAAACTACCAATATGAGATTTTAGTAAATTTATTCTAACATGAAGTTAAATTATTTCAAACTTTTCATCGAGCTTATCTAAGTAATATCGAAATATAGAATTTAAGAAAATAGCGAAAATTTTGAACCATCGAACCGTCGTAAAACATACTATTCTAATAAGTATTTGGTTGTTATTCAATTTTAGGTGAATTTGTATTAGATTACGAAATTCTCCTCACCAATGTTATAATTTTAGTGCTTTTTGAAAAAATATGTCAATGGAATGTGATAAAATAATATTGTCTTTTTTTAATATCAAAACATCTAACATAATTACAATTGTGATAGGAAATTAAGTATCAATTTAAATTTTCAGCATAAATTTTCTAAATTACTTATACATTATTGATGACACTACAATTTTATTATATTAATAATATCTTTAAATGCCACATAGATATTATTTTTTCTTAATATTAATATTGATCATGCATCGGGCTGATCTTAATATTAGTTTTTCCCTGTATAGAGATTTAGGCAATCAATATTAATTACTCTTTTCCCTTAAATAATATAGTAAGTTTTTCATTTCAATTTTTAAAATTCTAACAAACTGCCAATATTAGGAGATTTAATGAATTTGTTATAAAATTACGAAAATATCCTCACCAAACATTAATTTCAAATTTATCTCAAAACTACTACCCATTACTAGGGCCCCACAGGGGATGGGATAAAAAGTCTTTGCAAATATCGCACTTTTTGTTCTTCCATGTTTGTCCCTATAATGTAGGTTTATTCGCGAAATGCCACGGATCTCCTTTGACTTGCTTGTAGTATTTTTTAATGATTTTTAATTACAGAACATGGAGTGAAAGTGGAGCTATGCTACTCTGTGTTTTGAGTCCGTACAGTGTATTTTGCTTGTGGATCAATTAAAAAATTGCGACATTATTGGATTTAATAAGACTCTAATCAAAAGCCATTCACTAACCATATTTGTAACTTCTTTTTCTAGTTAATTAGTTTATAAGATGCATTTAATTAAACTTAGAATTTCTTTTAAAAAATAATTTACAAATATTACGTTTAAAATATCTTCTTATAAACTTGTTAATGTTGACTGAATATCTCATATACAGTAAAATAAAGTAGAAGAAGAATGCTTCGTACCTTTAAAGCATAAAGATTTAAAAGATTAAAGGAAGGGGCATTCGATCTGCTATGATCGTACCTCAAAGAAACAAAATTAATTGGATCTATAGAACCAGATGATATTAATTATCGATAAAACGCTCATTTGATTGAAAATTTAACATTAGATATTTATTCATTATAAAAATATATCGAAAAATAAATGACGGGGAGGGGGAGGAAGCAAGAAACAGAAGCATCAAATAGGAAAGAAGTAGGATTGTAGTGCGTCCGACATAGTTATTATTTCTCCATCTCTTGCTTTGGAAGAAAATCGAGAAAAGAACTCAATAAAGGGATTTGTTTTCTGTAAAATATATGCGTCTTTATATAAAACTTATTACACCCGACAAAGTTGTAAAAGAAATATGGGCCAGCCCCAAGCCTTGACAATTAGACCAATATGAATATGTTGTCTTAAATATATTACACAACGGCCCTAAAAGGTATGGTGATAAACTCACGACATAACCATATCCAACTTGTTATCGAACGATCTCCTTATCTAATAATTGTTATCGTATTGGGCCAACATAATATTGTTTATTTAAGATAATTATTATAATTATAACCAAATTAACTGATATAATATATCTTTTACTCCTTAAGATATATCTTTCTACGTGTATAAAATCTCAATCGACCACAATATTTAATATATCAATAAGAATATTGAAAATTAAAATCTTAAAGTTCTAACTCTTCTCGTTATTAATACCTGTTTTATGATGTAATATCCTTTTTTCATTCTTTATCAAATCTCTTTGAGTCATTTTTGAAGACAATAGGAAAGATAAAATTCGTCTCTTGTTTAGTCTATATCTACAACTGACGCAGCTCCATATCAACGCCTCACTACTTTCATTTTGGGACTTGAAAGGCGTGGATTATCTGCGATGACAGCTTATCATGGGTGTCATAACAGCAGATCAAAACCACATTGCCTAAATCCCAGCCTGACAATATGCGTAATTTATTAACATCTCAAGGGCAAAACAGACAATGAGTAGTAGCTTTCACACATCCACGTGGAAACTCTTTTCTCACTCCCTCTTCTTGTCCACTTCTTACCCGACCCGATTCAACACTCGTATATAAACCGAACCTCCTCCGATCACTTTCCCCGCGATCTCTCTCTTTCTCACCGTCGGAACTCACCTTTTTCCGTTAGAAAATTTTCAAAAGAAAAAAAAAAAAAAACAGTGAGAGGATAACGCAAAATTTCTTCTCATTTTTCCCTTTTATTTTTTCCGTTTTATTTGCTGTTAATTCATTTGTTTTTTGTACTTTTTCAACATGGAAGATTATGATTCTATGCTAATTAAGGAGAAACTACTTAACGGCGTTAATATCGGAGAAGATCACGGGTGGCAAACGGTGTCGTATCAGAAGAAAAACAAAAAGCAGTCACTGAAGAAGCAGCCGGAGGATGACTGGAACGCCGGCGTCGAAAGCTCCGGCGGTGACGTTTTCCGATCGATCGAGGAACATGCGGAGGAGAGACGAAAGCGAATAGTTGAGGCTCAGAAGCTCTACGAAGCTGAAAATTCAACCGCCGTTATTGATAACGGTAACGGCGAGGAGTATGGTAGCAGTGACGGTGAAAACGCCGCCGCTGTTAGTGGTGGTGCCGTCGTTGAGAAGAAGAGTAAACCGAAGAAGGCGAAGAAACCGAAGGTTACAGTTGCTGAAGCTGCTGCGAAGATCGATAACTCTGATCTCGTTGTTTTTCTCGTTGATATATCAGTGAGTTTTCGTAAATTTTGAAAACAAAACTTTTGTGATCTTTTTATTTTTATTTTATTTTTTTGTTTGTGAATTTTGTTGAAGGCGTCGTATGAGAAGCAGGAAGATATACAGCTAATGAGATTTGCGGATTACTTTGGACGTGCATTTGCAAAAGTGAATTCATCACAGTTCCCATGGATGAAGATTCTCAGGGAATCCGCAGTTGAAAAAATGGTTGATGTGAGTTAATTTCTCTCTTAAACGTTTAATCTTTTAAGAAAATGATTAAATATTGACATGCAAAATGTGCTTTTGAAGCTAAAGAATGAGTCTTTGTATTTTGTTTTTCACTCTTCTATTGTGAATAGAAACTAGAAAGTATATAGTATAATTCTGCAAGTTTAGTTTTCTTATAAAATATCGGAATAGTTTTCGTATCAGTAGATGGATGTCTATCCATTTTTAATAGGAATGCCTTGCATGTTTTATGAAGTGTTCTGATCTTGAAATTGATACATTCATCATTAGAAACAACCTGATTTCCGACCTCTTGCAATCATTAACATAACGAAAAGAAAAAAGAATCCCCCCAAACAGAGGGATTGCTCTTGGTCTTGCTTGGGTTTTTGGACAAAAATCTTAGGTTGGTTTGCTGAAAAATCCAAGTGAATAATTTTTTTTTTCTTTTTTTTTTTCTTCCTTTTCCCTCTCAGTTATTGCCCGTGCTTTTAATCATCTGAATGCCTGCACAATTCATTTTTCTGAGTAATGAGTTTGTTATCTTATTATTGATAATGGTGTCTCTTCTGATATTTTAACTTTTCTTGATATTGAACAGATCCCTCTTTCTCAAATTTCTGAGGAAGTCTATAAGACATCAGTTGACTGGCTTAACCAGCGATCGTTTGATGCACTTGGTTCCTTTGTGTTATGGTCATTGGACAGCATTGTTGCTGATCTTGTACAGCACCAAGGAGCTTCAAAGGGATCCAAAAAGGTGGTTCAGCAAGTACCTTCAAAATCTCAGGTTTGTGCTTTGTCTTTTCTGCATGTTATTTTGAGAGTTTTGTGCCATGTGTGGTGCGACTACAATGAATCAACTGCTGTTGTCTTTTTATGGTGATAGAAGAAAGGATCAATTGCATGTGTGTTATTGGAATTAGATGAAGCTATATTTTCGAGGAATCATATGCCCACCATGAAGGAGAAAGAAAAAGGGTGAATGTGGGGAGAGGGCATGGATATCTGCACCTTGCATGTGCTTTGTGGTTACAGCTTCCTGTTAGCAATACATATCTCAGGGTTTCAATGCAATCTAGTAATCTATAGTTGAGCGGCATCATGGGTAATTAGTATTTAATGCCCGATTAACTGACAGCATATAGATTATGGCCTTCGTTTGGTAGGTCACTAATGAACAGAGGTAAATATTACTACCACATTCTTTGTCGCTGCTGCAGCGAATCTAGGGTATTAAAATACACTACCTCACAAGTTATAGTGATTATGAAAATCTCTTTCTAGGACAACTAGAACACCCATGTTAGTAATGGTAAGAGCTCAATTTGATTAACAACTCTCCATAACAAGCTTGTTTGTATATCCGGGGTGTATTTCGATAGCAATCTGTATTAAATTCTCCTTTTGCATGTTGGTTTTGAAGCCCTAAGGAGGTAACAAGACTTTTTGGAATCTATCCAGAATAAATGTGATAATTAGTGGAGATTTGAATTCTGTCCTTATCTAACTAAAAGCGTCATGCTCTTTTTAAAGCTTTTCTTAATAAAAAACTCCAAACTAAAAGCTTTGTAAAAGCCTAAGTTTGCCTCTTACCTTTGTAATATTAGTTAAAAAAAGTTTGGAGTTATTTCTCGTTCATATCTATACATTTGTGTCGTCATGGACTGGTTTTACTACATCGTGTGATATGTTTGTTTATTAAATGGTTTGGGGTTGTCTAAATTTTATCTTTTCATGTCAACAAAATCTTCCTTCTCGACTAGAATAATAATCTGATCCATTCATTTTATGAAACTTGGGTCAATCACGTCAATTGCAGCATATTATCAAATGTATATGTACTCTGCCTGTCTAGATGTTCTCCCTTTCAACTTTCCGTTATCTTCTTCTCAAATTTGCGTCAGCCCTAAAAATTTAAGAATACTTACCTTGATCATTGTGTACTTCAACCTTCTCCATTGGGAGTTCCCTCTAGGTTCTTGTTGAACTCTCTAATAGACACTTCAGTGGAGAAGATATGTCGGAAACTCTATCATTGCCTCGTGAATCTGATTGACTAATCTTCTTCTCTCGCATTTCTGCTTCCTAAGAGTTACTAGATGCAGTTTTACAATTGTTTGCAACTGCTTTCAATGTAGGAAAAGGAAAAGAGGATGTCAATGTGGTATTGCTTAATTAGTAGACTTGTCTAAGTCAAACTTTATTCTGGCATAGTTTTATTCTTTTGGTTCTATTTACTGTATATTAATCATTCAAAATCTGCCACAAATTGGTAAACTTGGAAATGAAGGATCTCAATAGCTAATATTTGTGACTTATCATATGAAGTACTTAATAAATATATGTCATTGAACTGCAGGTTGCCATGTTTGTGGTTCTAGCAATGGTATTGCGACGGAAACCTGATGTTTTAATCAGTCTCTTGCCAATAATGAATGAAAATGCGAAATACCAAGGACAAGATAAGCTTCCAGTCATGATTTGGGCAATCACTCAGGTAAAAATCATCATTCGGTGGTTTTGATTTCCTGTCTAGATAATCTTTGGGATATTGCCATCATCTATCATTTCCCTCGTGCTATTTTGTCTCTAATTCTTGTAGGCTTGCCAAGGTGATTTGATCGTGGGATTGTTCATGTGGGTACATTTTCTTTTACCAATGTTAAGCAGTAAATCGAACAGTAATCCACAGACGAGAGACTTAATCTTACAGTTGGCTGAGAGGTACGTATTTCTATCCTTATTAAGCTTGTCAAAAAGGTGTTTGATCAGTTCTTCAGGTGGTAATGTGGGCTCCTCTCTTTCAGAATTGTATCCTTGCCAAAAGCTCGCGCTATCCTCATTAATGGTGCAGTGAGAAAGGGAGAACGCGTTGTGCCTCCATCGGCTCTTGAGGTTTTGATGAGGATCACCTTCCCAGCACCTTCTGCTCGAATCAAGGTGATTATTACCACTGTCATCATGCTTTTTTCCGTCAATTTTCTAATAAGTTGCTAAAATAATATATTTTCGGTACCTGAGTAGTTTGTGATGCTTGTTATGTTCAGGCCACTGAAAGGTTTGAAGCTGTGTATCCCACACTGAAAGAGGTAGCTCTTGTTGCTTCCCCTGGGAGCAAAGCAATGAAGCAGATAACCCAGCAGATAATGCTTTTTGCCGTGAAAGCCGTTGTAGAAGGTAAAGCAAGAAGTTATACTGTATGTTGGTTTTGCAGCTCCTTTCCTTGCTTCAGATTTGTTACGGCTTTATAATCCTGATTATTACATGTTTTATAGGTGTCACTGAGCTATCACAGGAAGCCAGTGAGCTAGCTATTTGGTGTTTGTCTCAGAACCCGGACTGTTACAAGCTGTGGGTAAGAAATCTTATTTCTTGATTTTTTCCTCTGTTGGTCTAGTGATTCCAAACTAGTCTCTTTTGTCTTTAAATTTCTAGTGACTGCTCTTTTATGTTTCCCTTTGTGATTGTAACAGGACAATGTTTATCTGGACAATGTAGAAGCAAGTCTAATAATAATAAAGAAGCTGTCTTCAGAGTTCAAGGTGCATTCGGCTAAGGGACCTGGTCTTGATCCCTTGAAGGTGACCTTAAACAGTATCCGACTTCAGGTACATTAGTCTTTCTGTAGTTAAACATGCCACACTGATATTTGTTAAACAAAAAATGAAGTGTATCCATTTAGAGTAGGGTGGAAGTTTTAAAAATTATTGGTTAGTCTTGTATTATGGCCTGTTTGCAGTAAAAAAGGTAATTATAGCTTTCAATTTCCCTTTTGGGTTTTTTTTGGGGGGAGGGG